>JAECUM010000512.1:0-68762 GCA_016617855.1 Megalonaias nervosa | reverse complement strand
ATATATATATATATATATATATACATATATATATATATATATATATATATATATATGTTTTTGCACCATTATAAACAAACTGACATCAGTTCATTGGTTATGTTAGAAATATTGATGGCAGAACTTCTACTCTCCCAACAACTAACAAAATACATTACTTCTTTTAATATCTCTGAACCATATTCAAGGTGACAATCAGAAAATTTAACCAATATGCGCAGCAGCCAGAGAAACATCAGAAAATACACAATGACAAGAGACTCCGCGTTTATTAACATGGCCAAGAGAAGACACTAAAAAAGTAACAAAAATGCTGGGAAAACGCATACCAATGGCTGAAATATGACCCGGATAAGGATGTGATGTTGAGTACTTTCTGCATTGAGTTTCCAGATAAATATGAAATGCATGAGGTACATGATTTGTTGATGGGTGCAAAATCTTTGACAAATCCTCTCTGGCGCCATGCTAATAATAGTTCTCTTTAACTCACAATTCATAAAGGATTATAACCCGAAAGATGCCCTCAAACGGGCATGATGATGGGCGAAGTAACAGAAGACCTAAAACTAGGCCTCATGGACGTTGATCTGATGATTAATAAGTCTCGAGAGTACCTCGGGTGCAAACTATCGCTATATGATATTGATAAAAATCACCCAGCAAAGTGCAGCTGGGAACATATATGACCATAAATAATGAAAGGACAGCATTCTACTTGTGCTCACAGTTGGCAGTGGCTATTTGCCAATTTCGCATTACAAATTACCATAACTTGCGGCCGGCGTGGAACAAGACCCGTTTATTGAACACACGCTCACCTCTTTGGCATGCAGGCATTATCACCACTACATACAACTCTTAGCACTACTTTCAGTGATACTAACCACAGTCCTATACTTTAATTTGGAAACCAAAGTCCCCTATTCATACACAATGGCAAACGTGCAGCAACAAAACAATGACGAGGCACTACAAACGTGTCGGAAGGAGTGGAACAAGAATCGGAACAACGCACAACAGTACTGCAGTGGGGAATTGCTGCTAGTGGCCAAAATAACCCTAAACATGTATAGGTAAGAAATCGGAGTGTTGGTGTTTAAATGTACAATAAGAAAAGACTCATCCTTATGATTCAGGCAGTATATGCATCGTCACAACAGTATGTCCCTTCTGACGCATCGTATCACTGAGGAATTCCATGACAAGAGTTCAAGCAGTTGCCATTTGCTCTGTGAGCACCATCTCGTACACCATCTCGTACAAAACTCATTTCACTGGTTCTTGGATGCTGCAAGAACGAAAAGTAGGTCTACTAGCTCGCAGGTTGCCTCGTCATTGTCATCGACCCTGCTGGAAGTGTAGGCCGGCACAACTGCTAAAGCAAACGTTTATCAGTCATGAAGCATTGGGCATTGTTCCTCCTGTCCATCTGCAGCTGCTTCTGCTGGCAAGGGCTTGGAAGAGTGTAAGCAGCGGCAGTCTAATAAAATACTGATACAGTACGTTTTACAGTAGTTAGTTAACCTCGTCGATGCACAGGAGCATTATTCAAAGCAAAATTTTTCCAGGCATAATTTGGCTTTATAATCTGAAACTGTAGTGTACACGCAATTTATGCAAAATGCTACTATGGTATTACTCAAGGTCTAAACCAGCCTATCCAAACGTATGCGCATTTAGTTAAGGATCATTTGAGAAAGTGCTCTGTATTCTTTCGAAAATTCGCATATCCAGCTCATTTGTCCTTCTCTTTATTCAGCGGGGTCACTCATGAATCCCTTGAAGTTTGCGACCGAGTCAGCCGGATTAGCCGCATTGCCCCTCTTCATGCTGAGACAAGGTCACTTATCTTATCCTAAACTTTTTCTGACTTCTTTGGAGGTGGTGACTTGCATTGAGTTGGCATGTCTGCAAAGCGCTGCCCATTCTGCTTTACTTTCTTATTATTTAAGTGTGAGTTGGCATTGTTATGCCTCAGATCTGGAAACAATATTGCCATAAAAGTCGATTTCAGTGCTTAGGAGCCATTTGAAGTCGCACCACTGTGCCATTCCATCTCAATTCCAAGGGTGCGTCAAGAGCGGGAGTAGGTTCAATTTGACCATATGCAGCCCACACTCACATTCATAGCTCAAACGTGGGTTAGACTATACTTTAGTATGTTGTAAATACCATGGAGTGCACTAAGTAGAAGTCTACCAATGAATGTTATGGCTATCATAGAATAGAATGGAAATGTCTACCCATGGGGAGAAAACCGACATTTTCTGCTCGAATGCATATTTTCCTGCCAGTTGCGTGTCAATGTTTGCCAGTTGTTCTACTTAAGATGAGTCACAGATATCTTAGGCACAAGGTTTTGGCAGGTTCTAAGCCAGTCAGATCTGTCCATTGTCTTAAAACTCCTTGGTCAGCATATCTTCCTAAACTTGATACAGAAATTCATCCATATAACTTGGGTATGGCTGCTCTGCTGCAACTGGCCTTGGTCATTATAACACTGAACCATGCAGTACAGAAATAGGCCTTGGCTTTCATTGGCGTTTTACAAAAAATCACAAGGCAAGTTCTCTGATGCCTCGTTCTCTTTGGTGCAACTCAAGTAGATACCTAATGTTTTATTCACGTTCCATTTTTATGAATATATCAACTGAGCTCAGTGAGCGTTAGAGCTGTATATATACGTTTATAATTTGTTCCAGACAAATTATTGCTGATGACATTTGCTTATAAACTACACAGCAATAAACCCTGTCTTAAACGTTACTCTAGTAGTCGTCTTTCAGAGTAGGCGGATTACATCTTGCTTTTGTCTAAAATACACAGATCGTCTTGAAAATTCCTGAAAAATGTTCTCGGCCACTCCATCTACCACCTCGTGGTTCTTTCTGATTTGCCCTAAATATTAATCTTTGGGTATTAACCATAATCATGGACAGAGTATTAACCGCCCTAAATTTGCGTTTGCCTGCTTCAAGAATGTTCTTGAAAATTGTCTCAGTGGTGTCTTATATCTACTTAGAGATCTGACATTTGGTCTCAGAATTTCTTTGCCTCTTGAGCCTTTAAAACGCGGCTATGGATCTATTAGTGTTGGCCATTCCTTCATAAGGTCCCTGCAAGTAATCCTTTTGTCTCAGTGACAGCCGAACCTTTGCCCACTAGAGCAAATGATCAATGGGTCAAACTACATGATGTCCCATCTCAGCAAATGTGAGTATCTTTCTTGGCTAATGACAGGCATACCACTTTAAAATCAATTTATGTAAATTACTAGCCAATCTCCTTTCCTTTTTCAAGAAGTGTGTAGGGTTTGGTCTATTGTAAGCGATCTATACACATCAACTCCTGGAGATGAAATTCAGAGCCAGTTCCTTTCAAACATGGCTGGAGATGCTATCCAGAAGCCACTGTTGACGAATCCGCTCATCCCAAGCAGGATCAGTGTCCTGGCAGACATGCTGTCTAGACAGGAACAATGATTTACAGAAATTCACCATTTGATTTTATTTTGAATGGTGTTAATCCCTAGTGGACGTCATTGCGGTGTGGTGGAATGTTTAGCTTGCAACCTTCATCTTGCCAGTCCTAGATTTGAAAGTATTGGCAGTTGATGCTCTTTCAATGTAACTGAACGGACTCGGTTGCAGTGGATACTCGTTTCCCCAACCACCTAACAACTCTCCTCAGGTGAAAAAGAATTATGCATCAGTGACCTCCTGAATCTAATAATAGGGATTCCCAAGAAACTTATATCTTCTTACTACCTGCTGTAACAAGCATTCTTGCAGGTCTTTGACGTCAACCCAGAAGTTCTGAACCTGCACACATATCAAACACGCCAGGATTGCACAAAACTGGTTAGACCAACGCCGATGACTATTGAATTTTTGTAGACAAGTGCATCATAGTAAGAGTTTAATCCCAGGTAAAACGCAATTGTCTAAGTTGTAAGGCCCAGGTTTATTTACTTAATTTGCACGCCACATTTTCTTCAGATCATCGTCTTTGATTTCAGCAAATTCTCTTAACACATTGTCTCTAGGTTCAAGCAGTTTGGTAATCCTCTATAACAATATGGTGCATTAAAAGACATACACGTTTGCTGACAAAATATATCAGTATTCAGATTTATAAAAATATGCTTCACCGAAGTAATCAGTTGGTTCATCCAAAGTAGCTAGGGAGTTTTGTTCAAGAACAATCTTGTATTAGAGTAATGATTCAGAATTCAAAATGCATCGAAGTCGAGAAGTTTCTTAAATCATGACATTATGCATAAACAAAGTTTACATCGAGCGTGTTGGTGCAGATGCCCTGATACTATGTTCCACAACTAAGTTAAAAGTTATATTTTGAGAAGCAAATTAAAATCACCTTGATTATATATGATACAAGTTTGAATTTTGAGAAGTTTAGGCGTTCTGTGCCACTATCATCCCATCGCAGATGGATGGGGATTGACATCAAATATTCATTCGAAAAAAGTACACCTAATATACGACAGGACATCATACATGAAAGATATAACTAAAGTACGTTGCAGCACAGAATCTGGTACTTAAAAAAAAAGAATACAATGCAGTCGTAACCAAATAATTTAAATAAGCTAGGCAGCATTAAAGAAATTATTTTACATAAATTCTTGTATGTGGCTTACATTTCGCATGCATTCACACTTATTAAGGGTTTGTAGGCCACTTACAGGTGACATTGAGGTGGATATTTAGGATATTATATACACACTAGGTGAATTGCCCATCCTAGTACAAAAATAAAAAGAGCAAAATAAAATAATAAAAAATAAAAAATGAGATGAACGAGTTTAAAATAATGTCTGAACATAAAAATGTAAAAATTAAAAATAAATTTGGGATGCTCCGCGAGCTTCAAACTCTTGACCTCTTGTTTAGCATGCGAGAAACACAAAAAGAAAGACAAATGTGGATGTTTTTATATAAGATCAGATATTTCACGAATGACTCAAAGGATACTTCAAGTATCGGTTATGTAATGCTGACTCGTAAATTTATTAGCCTATCGAGCTTACAAGTGATATGAATCAAATGTGATCCATTATTACATTTATTATTACCTATTACGTTTATAAATTATATAAGCGAAATGCAAGCCATTCACGTGCAAGCCTTATGAATGACAATAGTGAATGCCCAAAGCAGATTGCCAACTTTCACTTATTGCATTCCAGAGGGAAAATTATCCCTGAATATAATATTGGGGTACATTCCATAATTTTCGAGATGTTTCAACATTATTGAATTCAGAACAAAGACCTCTATGACTTTGCCTATTTCAATTTGAAGTCCTCTTCCCTTTCTCCGAAACGGAATTAACATACCATGAACACTGACATGGTTGAAAACAAGGTACCATTTGCCCCACTGTCTAGAACGTCACTATTTGATCTTTAGTATTAGACTAGATTCCTAGTCCCCTTAGCAATATCAATCAAGTTCTTGCCTTATCAGTCGACTAATTGCAGTTCCGCGACGATGCGTCAGTTTCTTTCACAATGGCACCTGTTTTCATATAAACAGACTCACACTCATACATAATTAGTTTTTCGTCTTTGAACCACTCTTTTGTAGAGTCTTTTTAATGTATTGTGTCTTCAGCATCTAATTAGTCCATTGAAGTGGTACCTACAGTGAATTAAACTGATCAGAAAAGTGAGGTCTCATATGTTATTAACATTCAAAGAAGGAAGGGAAATAGCAATAGTTCATGCAGACTCGTCTGTGTTGAAACAATTGGGTTATATGTTCAGTTTGCATTCAATTAACCAAGTACACATGAATATCCTGTGCAGATCGGCTCATAGAATTAGGGTCGTCGCCACTAGCATAACATTCAATCAAAACTGTTCCCCAACAGCAACAGATGGGGTCTAATATGAGTGTCTACATTTTATACTTGAGAAACTAGCCTTGATCCCAAAGATATCAATATAACATTGTGAAACCCATATCAACAACACAATCGGTTACCTTCTAAGGTCAATCAGCAACTGCCGGTTACTCTCATTCATCTGGATTTGCAAGAGTAAAATTGTTTTCTCAAGACTGTTCAGTAACTGGACTAACCTGCATCTCAAATGAAGTCACATACTTTAGGAGACCAGAACAATGGCCAACTCCATGGAAAGAAAACTTAAATCCCCCAGCCTAGTACCTTTTATTCTAATGCATTATTAATGTATTTGAAGAAGAGTACAATTTTAGGGTAAAATTTGCTACTTCACCAATACATACCTCATCATAACACGTGCCCTTTCTTCAGTTACAAAGTTGAGGAATGTGTACTTCTACTACAGTGGCAACTGATGACTGATGTTGTTTGGCACCAATGCGTCTATCCCCTCTTATTTAACTTATTCCTAGTTCTAAAGAAGCCAAAAGATGTGTCTAATGTCCTTTGATAACTTGGAGGACTGGATAGGCCAGGTAGTAGATGCACTTCTGATGTAATATGATCAGGGGATTATTACTGAAGATGCATTGAGTAATCCAAACATTGGTTTTTCTTTGTCTCTCGTTGAAGACAAGGGATGCAGTACATAGTGAAAGAGAAATCAATTATAAAAATTATGAATGAAATTGGTTTTGTATAATAGTCTTTTGCAATACTGAACATTTTGTGTGTCCATGGATTAAAGTCGCCTATTCACTGAGTGCTTCGCGACCGATTATAGCCCCGGGCTGGGCCCTTGGCCCCAGGCTGGGCCGTGATTTCAACGTGACTTATCATTTAATAGAATGTGAAATGAATAGTTTGATTTAAAATTTTTCACATTGTCTTCGCAATCTGTATCAAAGGTTAAACAAATTTTATTTTCTAATTTGTATGTAGGACACATGAATTTAGAACATTTGAAAGCACCTTGCTCAGGCATACATTAGATAATTACAAAATCGGTACAGAAGTCTTTTACTCTAGTTCAATGAAAAAAGTATTCTCCTTACAGCTGAAGTGGATTGTAAAGTCACTCAGGGAACAACATCATGGAGCCCAACCGATAATCCCTGAGGTCAATGATACAAGAGTTGAAGGTACTGTATTTTGTTTTGTTTAGCACGAATGATTGTCCATCCGTCCGTTAGCATAAGTTTTGCCATAAAATTTAACCCTTGTGTTCATTCCATTTGGACCTAAATTAAAATGGAGCTGCTGAGACATCATTAAAATCTTGCCATACAGTGGCCATCATTAAAATCTTGTCATTGCTACTCCAGCTGAACAAATGCTCACATCAACATGCGGAATTCTCTGAAAGACTTCCTATGATGTCTAGCTGGTCCTAACTGGAAATGGTGCATATCTGACAGCCAATGTGCCACCATAGCGGCCATCTGGAATGTATCATGATGACTCCTCCAGAATGGAATGTTATACTGACATGGGTTTGCATCAGAAGGCTTTTTATGCTGTTTAGTTAAATTTGTTGCCTATTTTTAAGGCTGCCACTACTTTCTCCACTTTTTAAGAAGGACTGGAATCTCACATATTCAGTGTAATAACATTGGGAACCATATCTCTGTTAGCCAAATGGGAGCTACTATGACACTGAAAGGAGGGAAAATATAGGGCGAGAAACGCTCCAGGAGTTTAAAAAAAAAATCATCTGTTGCTTCCGATCTGGAACAGGGTGCCATGACATATATGGTTTAATTTGGAGACACAACCAAAAAGCAAAGAAATTTAATATTTGGCTTGAAAGGTATTTTGTACGATCTACCACAGTCTTGTGATTGAGTTTCCATTCAGTAGAATAACTAATATGTCTAGACAATCAATCTGCAAAAATGTTGATGTGTCCTGGAACGTGAGTTGCAGAAAGAAAACTTTATTGCTCAAAAGTCGAAGGCCAAATATTTTTGGCCAGTAGCAAAGTATCTCTTTGAGATCCACCTGTATTTTTTATGTAAGCAACAGATGTTGTATTGTCAGTTTTAATCAAAATGTGAACATTGTTTTGAAAAACACAGAGACTGTAAACCATAAAGTCTTGTTCTGAGCTCAAGTAGATTTATATGATGTCCTGTCCATTCATCTTGTGAAGGCTTATATCCCAAAACTGAATTTCCTCTTTACTTCCAGAGGATAATGTCACAAGAACTGCTTGAAATGAAGAGTTAAAGAGGTCGATATGACACAAAACCTCTCTTATTATACACACGAAGGAGTATAAAACTTCCTTACAACTGTTCCCTATATTGTCAACTTTTCTCTTGTGGCAAACATGTGGTAAACAGAATGGGAAACCCAAATGACCTATAATATGAGTGGGCTTTCAGGTTGGATTTCCCAAGATATTCTTGGAAACCTGCATTGTCCATGCAACAGAACTTGGCTCCGACAAGATACACAAATAAACATTCGGAATTTCCCATACACAGAAGTAGGCATCTTTAAGATCAACAGAGGTGAAGAAACCACCTTGTTCCATAGAGTAAAGAATAATATCAATGATATGTTGTTTATAATTAGCATATTGCACGTGCGTGTTCAGATGTTTCAAATATATCACAAGCCTAAACTTACCATTCTTTTACTTTACAAGAAAAATGTTAGAAATGAATTCAGAGTTTTCATGGATTGATTCTATGCAAAAGTTTAGCAACTGCAAGACAAATCAGCTTCTGTTGTTTTTAGAAAAAGGTATTTGATTGGGTAGTGCTTTCTGTTTTGGCATATAACGAAATTCAATTTTATAATTACCTATGGTTTACAAAATCCATAGGTCAGAGGTCAGAATTTGCCAGAACGTTTGTGAGCACTTTGTACATCACAATGAATCTTTTCCTTTACTTATTTACTCTGGATCTTTTGGTAGTTGCGTTGATAGCGCCGGTCTTCTCCAGCGAGGCCGGTACCGCTGAGGACCATTTTTGATTGCTTTGTAAATAATTCATAATTTTATTCTAAATACCTGCCAAGGGAATTCTTGTGAACCTGAGGCTTACAAGTTCATCTAGCTCTTACGCGCTCTTTGTGATAAATGCATCATCCACAAATATACGCTCCTCTGATATTTCAAGATTGAACTAGTATAAAGGCCAATATCGTTTTGGGATTTCATCGTTTTGGGAAATGAAAGTTCAGCAAGGATCTACGTCACAATAGAACTCGTAAAATGCATTCCCCAAAAGGGTAATCGTGTAAGTAAAAATTTGTCTTGTTAGTTGCAAAGACATATTTCCATTCTTGACGTATTGCACAGTAATTTTCTGAACATCTTGCAATGTTCAATCACTATAACCAGCAAATCTGGGCAGTAAACGCCACATCTCATTAATACTTGGCTTTGGTAGCTGCCAGATACCATTGTAAAACGTTAGCTTTCTTGGTGTTGGCTGTACTGCCAATCCCCGCAATGTGCTGGGGAATCTCTGAGTCAAATGAGCCTGACGACATCTACAATATTGGGGATATCAAGATCCATATCACTACTCTCCAAAATCCCTTCTAATATTGGGTTCTAAATTATCAAAGAAGCAACCAAAATATCATCGTGAACGGATCTATCATCCAAAAATTCAAAGGGAGTTATGTCAGAAACGACATCCAAAGAGCCATAATTATCATACCAGTGGGAAACAAGTTGGACACAAGAAGCAAAATATTCGCATTTAAACTTAAGTTCTAAAATAATTATTAATTTAAACTTATCTGGCAGTGATTTGTTTTAGAAGAAACCTGTTGAAATGATTACATATTATTTGCTATTGCAATGTGTCCTGGATATTGTAATAGTATTGGTTGTACGTTTCTTTGTTTCCTCTATGCACCTAATTGATGTGATGGTAAATTACAAGTCGCCCATCCAAGGTTGTTAGTATCTCCTGGTTCAACACCTCTTCCAACCATGTAGTTTGTCATCCAAATGCAAGATGCCAAGCCATCAGGAGTATAACCTGTATCATGGTTAGGCATTGTTATACAATGGATAGGAACTAAATACAATTTATTTAACGATAGGACGCTGTTTTGCATATTATTGATTTGCAAAGCAGGTACAGTAGTGCAGCACAGTAGCTGTCATGCTTACTCACGTATAAACTTAATTGTGAATGGTACAGAAACAGATTGTCATAACATACTGCAGCTGCAGATCATAATCTTAGAAAGGCTTGCTATGACATGCATCTTATTACAGTTTTGTGCATATTATATACAGATCATCCAACAGCGTCTCCTGTCACCTCAGTTGCTCCAAGGAAATCCCTGTGCTTATATATAGATGTCACCTGTCATCTATATTAGTCTATACAATCGTGTACATATATATTTCAAAGAGAGGCTCAAATTTATGTTTCTATATGCATAATTTATTAAGCTTACTGTCCACAAAAGTTTCTAAGAAAACTAGGGTACTGTAGAATGATATCTGTCCATGCATGAATAATTTCTCCTAGAGTGTTTCAGACGGATACTTTTAACCTTTAGACAAAATGATTTGTGAGTAGTACTTAATGATTTTAGAATTCTAATTCATCCCAAGTGAAGAGAGTTTGTAGGTGGGAAAGGGGTACAGTAGAAAGGGGTACAGTAAGAAAAAAATGGAGCTTGATATTACCGAGGAAGAATTCTGATTGAATAATAGAATTCTCCAATTCAAAAGCTCATCATAGCAAAGCTTATAGCTCAACTGGTTTCATAACATCCGATGAACACTAGCAGTACAATATGTTAATATAATGTCACCAAGGAGAAGTAACAAACTATGGGCATTGCATATGTATCATATCAGTTATATTCATATCTGGCAAATTTGTTGTATCTGGTTCAACGGCCATGCTGTAATCTTATGCTTTTCCTGGAATGTTCACGCCACTCCATCACAAAATCTTAATGAAAATTAGTATGACCAATTTGAAAGCAATATTTCCATAGTTTGAGAGAAATATTTTAGTCTGGAGTAAGTATAATAGTTAATACTCGGACTGTAGAGCACAGATTTATAAGATTTATTATTGGCTGATTCACTGATTGATGTTTAATAGCATATCAAAACATTGGAACTTATGTTATGTCAATACCATTGGCGAAAAGTACCAAATTGCTGGGGGACATCCAAGCGGGAATCCAACCAACACTCTTCTGTCATGAATTCACATGCTAACAATTAAATCACTGTGACCCCAAAGTTTTGTGATGGACGGGACATATTTTGTACTATTTATAGCAATATTTCATGCACAGCATCAAGGCCATCTAGAATGCACATAATTAGCTGTTCCGGTTACAATATGTAGCGTAAACAATAATATCCGAGTAAAGTTTAATCTGATAAACATAAAGTATTATGAGAATTTCAGTATTAAAGAGACGATTATAATGGTGTGATGGAAATGTATACCTATTTTACAGCAAAGAAGCAAGAAAAGAAGACAGCTGAAAGTCGAGCCCTGGTTTGTCACATATTGGAGGGACAAATACAGGTCCACACTCGGTCCCGCTCCTCTCCATACCCAGATACCATAATTCAACGATTTAAAGTCCCTGATGATAAGGTACCATGGGATGTAAGTGAAGATGTGATCAATGATCACTTTGTGAACGTTGATGTTTAATTAAATTAGCACATGTCCTTGAAAAGAACCAAAGAAAAACCCTTCAGATTACCCAGAATTAGTCTAGGAATCAATTTAAATGAATTAGATCAACTTGACATCCAAACGGCAACATGTCTAGATGATATAATTGCCAAATTGCAAAACCTCTCAAGTGATAGTTCCTTCATTTATGTATATGTTTATCTAAGTATTTCTACAGGTATGTTTCCAAACAGCCAGAAACTGGCAAAAGTAACTCCATTACTCAAGAAAGAAAATATGAATAGCTATAGATCAGCATATTTCAAGTTATATGAAAGTTCAACATTGTTCCAATTATATCTTGTAGCAGAGAACAACATGTTTCTCTCTGAAATTAAGTTACAGATGAGAAACTCCTACAATCTTATTTCCATATGAGTCAGTGTGTAGACCATTGCTCATTATGCTGTACATCAAATCCTCCACTAACATGTTTACAGATAATATACAATTACATATAACATCTCATTCAGAGATTTATAAGAAGAGTTTTACTTTCTCTAGAGCCACACTTTGGAATTCTATTCCACCCTATATAAGGTCAGCTGACTTATCCAAAGGTTTTTAGCAGCGTCATAGTCTGCATCAGTAGTAATCGTTTGTGCAATTTTGTGTATCTCAGTGCCGCATTTTGTTTAAAACAACATCCTTTCAAAGCATTGTAATTAACATATATTTTTTATCAGAATAATCTGAGTACGCAGTATTACACTTTGTCCACACTGTAAATACTCTATGTATAACAGTACTGTAACCCATGTATAAAATTTGCATCACGCATTGTCTTGAAGGACCATTGTATTGCATTTATAACTGCCTTCAATCCATGCATCAGCACTATGATCGATATATTATTCGATATATTATTAAACGTTTGCTTATAAATAATTGATGTATCAAAGCATTGTATTAAACTTTTTTCTTGGCTACAATCTGTTTATCACCGCACTGTTGTATACATTTTCCTGTCTGTTATCCATGTATTACATCACTGTGTTACATTATTTCATCATTATAATCCCTCTTATCACATTATGGTATTATACTGTAGGTTAATTATAATCCATGTATCAAAATACTGTATTACACTCTTTCCTGATAATAATCTAATATTCAAAACACCATCATATCCCTATCGTTGGGTCTTTTCACTCCTGGATCATCTCATGTACGTAAGATTTATTTTTGTTTCTCGAGATCATTACTCTGGACAGTCATATTGATATTATTGCATGTTACGTCCCCTTGCTGCCTTTAGGTGGCGATAGTTTTAACGTTTTGCTCGTGAACAGCATATTTATTATTGTGTTATAGTGTTTAATGGTGTAAAATCACATTAGGATTGGATGAGGCCTATAATGTGCCAGATAATAACATAAACTGAAATAAATTAACTAAAAGTAATAGACTAAATCTGCTCAATTTATAGGGATTATGACCCTAAATGTGTTAGTTATTAGCGGGCTGAATGTATACTGAAGGGCTCCCAAATAGGAAAGACATGCACATCGTTCTTTTGAGACATGTTTTGCCAAATATGTCGTAAAATACACTGTTATGTCATGGTTTATGTTTTAGATCATATCTGCAGACATCAGATCATCCAGTACATTACATTGCTTCTCCTTTATGATGACGTTACTGGAGACACTAAAATGACCCACATTATAAGGGTTGGGATCTTGTATTTTGTGATGTTCCACCACATATGGGGTATTTAATGATGAGAAATGCATTTATAATTGGTTATGACTAGCCATGCTATACTGAAAGATTATAATGAGGGTCTAGTGTATTTGACTGCGGAGATGGGACTGTGCAGTTCGTGGTGACACAATCAAGAATGGTATTCACAAGCTAATAGTAAACATATGCAGGTTGTTTATGCTTGTCTGAAAGCAATTCCGCACATATGCACATTCCTTTTGAACATCTGAAAATATACATCAGTATGCAAATTATTTATGCATTTAAACAAGTACCAACACATACTGATTGTTTTCAAACACATATGTACATCCATTTCGCTTGTCTGAAACCTATTACACACATATGCAGTCTTTATACAAGTGTAAAACCAATTACACACATACGCACATATTCCATCTGCCTATTTGAAACTCACAGCATACACACACACACACACACACACACACACACACACACACACAGATATATATGAAAGTAATATAACATATAAGTATAAGGTTTTTGCATGTCTGAAACAAATATGAACATTATGTACAAGGTTTATGCATGTCTGAAACTTTTTTCAGGTTGAGTTTCCCGACTACGACCCACCAAGTTACACCAGCCCTGACGTTTTAGCAAAACCACATTGGGCTGACAAAGATGATCTGTACAGTGTGTGAGTATTTTGTAAAAGAGAATCAGAACCTTTTATATGCGTACTTGGAAGAATTTGACATTTACAGTCCATTTCTGCTGTACAGTAATTCCATGAATTGTCATCATCACCCATCTTTATTGGCAAGATATTTTGTGTACAGAAATCCGGATATTATAATGAATTTACAGTTAATTTTATTACTAAATCTACCAGTCTGATTTACAGTTTTGATATGATACTGTCATTGCCTTTTATAAAAGGACTCAATGCTTTTGATCATATGGTGATACACGTGAATGTTGAGATACAGTGTTGTCACTGACCATTTTAGAAGACTACAGTTTGTGCAATTCGATCATTTGTATTCTATATGTTGAATTTGTTATAGCAATGTTTGTAATAATCGGGGCATTCAGAACTCCTATATGAGGTGCAGCCTGTTTTTGTCAGGAACAAACTTTCATCATGGTTCCTACGTGGCATACATTTTGAATCTTGCATTTCTTCTGAATTTTCCATTCCTTAGGTACACTTGAATTTTAGTAACCAGCATCAAGCTCCAGATGCAGATATTAATCAAGCCTGACATTACTATGCAGGTCTGAAGTCTGTGTTGATTTGATGTGCACAGTAGGACACAAAACAAGGCAAATAATGCCATATAATTTGTGCATATGCATGTCGTGAACAGTTGAATAAACAACATATATTCAAGAATTAAATTAGTGTTAAATTGCATTATTATTGCACTAAATTATGAACAGAAATTGCATTTATTTCATGGTAATGTTGAAATAAAATTTCTTTAAGACCCACCAGTTTGGGACCATTGATGTAATTCTGATGTTGTTTCTGATGTTGTTTCTGTTTTGCAATTGTTCATATGGAAGAAACATAAAAATGCTAAAGAATTTGTTGTGGGATCAAACAGTCTTATACTCGTAAAATAGTCGTATTTAATCAATGTAGAAAACAAATACATGCAATGTATTCAAAATATGACAAGTATTATATACTATTTGTGAAATCAAATAATGCAGAACATTTAAAACAAAATAATAAGGGACAAAATAAATATGTTTTGAGTTTTCATGTCTTTAAAGATTTATGACTGCAAGAAGGATAAGACCGCTTCTCAGGACTGAACAAGTATTTTGTGTAATGGTGAGGTACTATCTAGCACTGATTAAGTCGTTTAAATAATGCTGATTATTTGAGGGACGTCCAGGACTGAGCATGTATTTCGTTTGATGCTGATTATTTGAGGGATTGATGTTTGACCTTTTCAGGTTTATGTGCATGAGACCCTAAGTTAATGTTCTGATTATAGAGAACAAACAGAAATGTGATTAGTTATCTATCCTTGATCTGGTGCAATGCGTTCAGTCTGTTTACTAATGTATAATCGAATACTTATCTTTCACAGGCCTGTTGATGAAGGAAAGCTTCTTGCTTTTGACAGCGTGACAAACACGAAGAGATTTAGTTACGTCGGAAACTATCCTTTAAAAAATGGAATCCCATTGAATCCAATGGGTCGGACGGGTATTAAATACCGAGGAACTCTGGGTCGCTGGGGACCAAATCATGTTGTGGATATAGTCATTACTAGGTAAAGATATGTTTGTTTCATGACTTCTAAAACTGACCCCTTACAGTTTGGAAATTCAACAACTCACTTTAGTAAAAACATTCATATGTGTACAGTTTTAAAACAAACTACAAGTCTTTCATACTTCTTCCTCAAACCGTATCTCAAAACTATCCCCAAGTTTGTCCGCAGGTTCATAAGACCAATATGATAAAATCTGAATTTGAAGAGACATTTTGAGAAATTGGGTAAAACTGACAGGAACTATGATCCTTATGATTGAGAAAAAATCTTGATAAATTAAAAGATTGGTATGACAAGGCTGCTCCCTTTATGCTGATCCCTATGAAATTCCCTAAAACTCGCAATTTTCAATCCTATTAAGAAACTATACTAAATAATATTGGAAATATAGTGCCAATTTCATTCCATATGTTACTTTAATGAAGAGAAAAGTAGATTACGATTGGATCACTTTTCCCCTGATATGAAAACTATGGTAAACACATCAATACAAAGCTAGGAGAAAATGGGCAGTCGCTAATATATATTGAACGCGAAAACTTAATCTCTCACAAGGTTAGCACGTATGTATTCCCGAGGACTGGTTCTTTTTGTGCATAGAACATGAACTCATGCATTCTTGTCGTCACTGTAAAAATGAAGGAGAAACATGGAGATAGTAATGTCTCGTCAAAACAAATTTTCCTAAATTCAATTATTCAAAACTGTTTAGTACTATATATGTATCCCTGCCATGCCACCACATAATTAGTCCTTTAAAACACACGGTTGTAGTCTCTCATGTAACAAAAACCAATTGGCTAATGAATAAGCTGGTCTTAAACTAAATTTTGTTAGTCTACGAAAATTAGTGATCATAACCTTCTTATACAGTCTCCCATCATTCCATTAGTTGATAGAAAGCGACAGTATTTGCATTTCAGCTGATTTGCATAACGTACTCCTGAAAAATGACCATCAGTCATACATACTCTGGCTGCAGGATTACAATTAATACAAGGTATATATAAACTCTGCATATATGTATACACCTAGATTATACTGCATGTGTCTCACTACAGTATAACTCTTTCAGAAAATATTGAACTACAGCGAACAATGTGACGCAGCATATTCTATTTGAATAGTTTTGATGCTTCTGGGTATTTAGTGTACTGATATTTCTAATTAAGACTAAATATTAGTATTCCAGTGTCTGCTTCATCCCTCTGATTAACTGCCAGTACAACAGTGCATTAATTTATGCTTTCACAAGTGTTTACAATGTATCTATCTATATTGTGCAAGCGATTTAGCCTTGTACCTTTATTTCTGAGTTGGCTACTTCAAAATACAATTAGAAGGCTGCAGCTTAGTTCAGTCTGAGAGATACATGGTGCCATATCCTGAATGGATAGTATCATTTCAGTAATCTTTGACAGATCTCAGTTACGTCATTCAGACATCACGAGTTAAGATATATCCTCGATAGAATATTAGCGTTAGTTTGTAATAGTGACTGAAACAAATGTAAGTACCATATGTTTGTTAGTGAATAGATCAATGACAGAACTAGATGATAAAATGCACATTGGCCAATATATGAAGACAATCTTCTACTTTCAAAATGATTAATATGAGATGTGACCTTATCACATGCATCGAGGCTATAATAACTCCAACATCAACTCACAGTTACAGCATGATATGTGCATTATTATACAAGGAATTATTAGATCAATTTGAATGAAGAATTATTTGTTTATTAGACAATTGAATATCTCATGCTCGTAGATTTATGTATTGTTATGTTGATGTGGCATTTTCTTTATCCATGAGCACCCCACTGGTCATTCATAAACACGTGTGCAATTGATCGAATTCTGATCTTTGTAATATGATAGCAATTAGGAATATAATGCATGCATCAGTTACATTTCCCAATTCCTGCATTACAGCAGAGGAGAGCTGTCAGCACCTCTAAAAACATTAATATTGTCTTAAATCCAATATATATACAAGCATCAGCTTGTAATACATGTAAATAGTATGGTAACTGCTTCATTAAACTATGTATATACAGATAAATTGCAAGTAATAATATTAGCACTCATTGCATACACATCTTTATATCAAGTTCTTAATAATTAGTAGGTCATTAACTTGATTTTGATTTCACAGATGGAAGTATGATGAGAATAATCAGAGGATGATGAAAGATGGAAAGCCACAGTTTGAGTTTGCTGCTGTCAGAAAGTCGGACACGGAGACGTGGGCCTTACCAGAGGTGAGTGCTTCAAAGCTTAGATAACCGTATGCATCGTTAGCCGTCTTGCCTTTTTTCATGATATTGATGACATTGTAAGTATAAGTGTAAGATGAGAAATACCTTACTGGGTCTTTTAATTCTTCTAACATATTTACCAGCTAAATCTTTAGTGAAAAAATAATTTAAATTGAGGTCGTTTCAATGTCTTTTTTGGAGTGTGACGGGAAAGTGGCAAATGGTTAAGATAGGACTGCCATGACTTAATACATTTAGGGTTAAATTTTGTATAGGTTTGATATAGTCACAAAACTGAGTTCTATTTAGTTTGTAAAATACAATGTTGAAGAAAGTACATCCTTAACATAGTGTTGTGTATGGGATCCATTGAAGCAGACTGCCTTATTCTGAAGTAATTTAAACATATCAGTACCATCAAGTAATGAAATACGATTTATGACTACACATGCCTTAACAAAGACAATCTTGTATGATAGTATCTTGCACCGAGAGAGTACTGTTCCTTACTGCTTGATGTATAATGCAGATCACATCTTCCTTTTCTTATTCATTTCAACATAACATGCATACTCCCTGATCTGCCAACTCACGATGCAATAGCACATCTGGACATGTGCTATTTGCATGTGTGTACTTATTATATATTGTTCAGTACAAAAGCGCATTAAGGGAAACACCTGCTTTACTTACAGATTATGTGCATCCAAAACCGAGGATCTTTGAATTATGTTTCAACATTATATACCTATGCCCAACTGAAAATTGTGGAATTCCAGATTTTGCTGTCACATTATGCACCAGCAGGTCATGTACTGCACTGTTCAATCCACCTAATATTTCCATAGTTTTCTTCAAACAGACTCTCACATGACTCCATAAGATATTTGCTGTAAGTTATAAGTGGGACTATCAAACTCCTTCAGTGTCCAATGTGGTAATACATGGCGTGGAGCATACAATCTCATACATACATCTCATGGCGTGGAGCATACAATCTCAGTGAGCGAAAAATAATAAAATGTATCTTCCCCTTTTGATATGTAAAGTAAACAATACGGTGACAAATCTTTCCTTATTACTGTTTAGTTGGCACATGGAACACACTGTAAAGTAATTTGATATGAGTCAGGCTTGAGGGGACAATCTGGGATACTCAGTACCCGCAGTTTTCTTGTTTTCATCCAGATGTTGGACATGAAACAGCTTTTAGGAAGGGCTCATGCATCACAATAGTTTTAACTCAGGAACAGGCATTGCCTTCTTTTCTGGTCTGATACTGAAAATTCAGTAGTTGGGTAAACCATCATAAATGTATTTTGAATGCATATTTTGCAGTAGATTAATATCTCGGAGTCTGTCATTAGGATTGAAACATTTATCAGAGAAGCATTCAAAAAAGCATATATTAGCCATGTATTTGTTTTGGGAAAAGCTTATGGCATAATGAACGGCCTATTGAATCTAGATACAATTGAATGTTTGAAAGTTATGCATTATAGAGGTAAGGAAGGTTCAACCCTGTGTGAAAGTTATCCTATTCGGGGAGGTACATCAGGGCAGCATATTCTCAGTTCTTTCGTTCAACATCAGAATTAAAGGTACAGAAAATTCCTTAATGAAGTAATGCCTGCCCGTTACATATTAGCGACCTTTTGATCGGATTTAGATTAGAAAGTATGTAATCTATTGGACGTCAGCTACAGGTATGCCGTAGCAGAGTTCAAACATGCCCAAAGAAAATTGGTTCAGGTTCTTTTTCAATCAAAAACAGTTTGTATGCACTTCTGGCAATTCACGATGACACCTAACTTGTCATTTTTCCTGTCACTGTTGTGGAGCACATCAAATTTTTAACTTTCAAAGACTTATTTTTACTTCCAGTAAACTTTCTTTTGCATATTAGATGCTTTAGTTACAAATAGCGAGAGTCCGTAAGTTAATATAAATCAAAGCAAATACAGATTGAAAAGCAGACCAGGAGATCATACTACTATAGTTATAGAGGATTTTCGTAAGATCCAAATTTGAGAATGGATTCCGTGTGTAAGGACCAGCTTCCATGTCTGACCTGCAAACACTTGATCGATAGCTTGATCCAATTACAGTTAGAGAGTTGGACTTTGCAAGGGAACATTTAGAATTTCATTTTACAAAGTTTCTATGTTAGATGAAAGTAAACTACAGTTTATTTCTGGCAGACAAAATTGTATCTACAGGATGGTTCCAAACTATCATAAAATGTACCCAATTTAGCATATGAAAATCGTCTCTAGTCCCAAATATCAACCTGCGTATGCTTGAAAACTAAATTCAATTACACATTTCTGCATTCATATTCATCCTCCTTTAAAAGTGTAAAGCAGCAAAGACTTTGATCATATGTTATAATTTTGTCTATTGTTTTTTTTATGCCATTGATAATTTTAATATTACCTATTATCTTCTAAGAGTAAATGTTCACATTTATTTGGAAGGTTCTATGTTCCTGATTTTAATTAAAAATTCCATTATATTTTTGGAACTATATTTTAATTTTAAACTGGTGCTATGAAACTAAATGTATGTGCTAATGTGCCATTCAAACTTATACATTCATAATGCATGTACACCCCCAGGGTATTTATCAAAAAAATATAAAACTGTTGTTTACATATCAAGATGAGTCTCAAGTCACAAGTAAATTCTTCAAGTCTCTGCCTTAAAAGGTGTAGTGAGATATTTGCAACAATATATATCTTAATCTGCATGTGGTAATGAACAGGGGCACACATGTCTTATATTTTCGTCGAGATATTTGGGGACAGTAGTAACAACTCACATTTTGCATGTATTTGTCCATTTTGAACCAGTCAAACATCAGCAAATCAAGAAGTCTGAGATTTATATACAATGACTATTTTTGGGCTCTGTGAGTTAGCTGTAAGATTTTCTGTTTATTTAAATATTGTAACTTGCAAAATCTTAATCCTAATAAGTACTTGTTTTACAGAGTATATTAATACCGGGGCATCATTCAACAGAAAATCTGAAGATCAGGTTCTCTGATGAAGCTATGGGTAATTTAAGGGAAGACAAGCAGCAGAAGAAGAAAATTAAAAAGCAGATGGAGAGTATATTCAAAAAGAAAATCCTGGTAAGAAGGCGTTATTCATTATATTTAGTCATCATTCGAAAGTAATTAATATGATAGTTAAACGTTTTACTGAATCACTTTCGTTGTCTTATTTTTCCAGATCAAAATGCACCAATTACGTGTCTCACAAGAGCAGTTTTAGTCTTGTGGAGTGGAGCTGCTGCAGTATTATTCCTAATGTGACTGTTGTCCCCAAACCGAGTACAGTTAGAATGTGTGCATCCTCATTTATAACATACATGTATAGAAGGTCAATATAGTTTATGGCATGGTTACTCAGCCAGCATGCATTGTCAGTCATCGAACATGTGCTATTCATCAGCATTGACCATTGTGAGCTACTCAATAACCAATGTACAAATTTGATTCATGTTTGGCAGCCTTTTAATATCATACCAACAATGCTAATGATTCAACCTTTAAACATCTTCCTTTCTAAAACTGCAAAATATAATGGGACCAGATTTGATGGACAAAGATTATGGTATGAATGCATTTTAACTTTATTCAGATGACTCCAATCTCTCATCTTTACTGAAAGTGGAAAACAACTTTGAAACCACTTTCTCTCTGCTAAAACTAGTCATTAAATTTGATATATTGGACAGAAAGCATTGGATACTTTTGACACTTCATAGAATGTGAAAAAGCCCTTTCAAGTATGTACAACGAATATTGATTCAACATCCAAAATGGCCATATGTTACTAAAAAGAAACTAAACATTGAAAGACATCTTTGCAAAACCACTCAACAAAATTTGACCAGATGTGACAGAAAATAGCCTGTTCTGGCATGGAGGGTTTTGTATTTGCTTATGAGAGTATTCTGACATCAAATGGATGAATATGTGCATTTGTATAGTAACCTTCAAGCAAATGTCTTTATAATTATTCAGTTAACCGAATTAAAGAAAATTGTGCTAAAAACTTCCTTCAAACCCAGCTCTTTTGACCACCTGCTGTTGTATAAGGCTATTAGGCAGATATCAACTTGGTGTGCGACCTCAATACCATTTTTGTCTTTTATTTGCTGACTCAGCTGCTCAGCTTCTCATCAGGGTTAACCGTGTTGATACAACGTCTGCTGTATCCACTTATCCCAAAGTACCATGGTGTGTCACTTAACAATGACCCAATGGTTAGAAGTCCTTAATCCTACACCACTTTTTAATGTAGAATCTGAGGTTCAATACTAGTACAAATTTGTGGCAGGTTTTGACTTAAAAGTTTGGGCTTCAAATTTATATAAAAGTGGGTCCGACTTTAAATTGGTCAATTTGCAGCATTATTTAGACTTTAGAGTTTAGACTGGTCATATTGTGGCGATAACTGGAGGAATTATATTATTCGCGCAAATGCTATAACTGTAATAAATTTAACCTTAAGCTTTAATGGTTCTTTGACACATATATGATATTTCTGGGATTACTATTTGTAATTTTCTTCTTCATAATTTTGATATGTTTGTAGATGGTTGGTATGTCGAGAAAGTTACTTACTTGGATCGAAAAGGATCAGTATATATTCTTGTTTTGCAAACTTTGAATTTCATTATTGAAATCCTAACAATTTTGTTCCTACTAACAATTCGCTATTTAAATTATTATTACTTGCTGTATCTAAATGTTGATTTATTGCTTTAAACAAATTCATATTTTGTAAATATTTTAAATATTTATTTAAACCTAATATAAAACGTTCAAGATTCACAAGGGGTATGCAGACGACCCAAGAAATACGGACAACTCCTGGTTGGAAAGCACAGTATATCTCTACCAAGATAAGAAAAATGTTTTGCGACACTTCTCACTTAACCTTAAGGTAATCAATTTTAATGTAACTATTAATGGTGTGAAATAGATCTAGAAACATTTTGGAATGAGTTGATTAACATAACCAGGCCTTTGTGGTGTAGGTATTCAACAAGTTTCATAATAGGTCATATGATTCAACTGTTCAATAAATCCACATTCCCTACATTTCTCCTTAGTGTTTCTGTCTATTGTTGTTGGACATGTCAGTTTCATATAGAACTATTTCCCTTGTCACAAGACCAACAATATCTGACTGAGAATATTACATACTCATTTCTATTGGTAAGTTTATTACACTGTTTTCAAAACGTATCCAAATTTTAATTCTTAAGTTTGGATGCAGAGGCCTAGAGACCTTGGTTGAAAAGGGAGATAATTTCCATTAGTACTGAATAGAAATTAAATGCAAATTTGTGTTTCTAAATTGGAGATCTATTACAAATATCTATAATAATCTGAATCAGTCTGGTGACAGCATTGAACGGGTAGCCTCTAGAACAGTACATCTTCCAGAAAATATGTAACAGATACACAAAAATGCAAACCCATCTCACACCACTACATTTTCAAGTGATACATTTATGTATTGAAAATTTCTTGCAGTTGCAATTGTCATATCCTAACTTTGCTTTTGTATTCATAGCAGTGAAACTCTGTGCAGATTTGAAGATACAGGAGGTTACACATTTACCACAAAATTTGATTTTAATGGATTGCTCTACAATTCCATACCTCCCTCCCCCGGACGAAAGAAAGCTATGCAATACTGAACAGGTTTAAGAATTGGGAAAGGCAGAGTAGGCACATTCGTGACAAGATGACTTCAACTTTCATGTCCTGATTTTTTGAAGGAGATTTGTATAGCTGATAGCGACTATTTCTCCTGAATCAACATCTAGTGTAGACTCCTAAATTAATGACATGTGAATGGTATGCCAGTTAGTTAGTTGCACATGTACTCATTTCTGCATTGCCAAGTTTATTGTGTGATGCTGTCTGTAAAGTATTATGCCACTAAATGACACGTGATAATCATGGCAGCATGTTATTACACTGATGAATTATAAGACCCATGTTTCAACTAACATTAAGTATGTTTCAGACTTTTTCCTGCACACATGTATTCTGATTATACAGATGTTTCGTGTTAATTGCAGCCGGGTCAGGTACAGGCACACAAACTGGAAATCCCTTGCTTGTCGTATTATAATCACATTAGCTATAACATTGTTTGTAGTTTACTGGTGTTTCTTACATCCTGTGAATTGTTTGCATAATTTAAAATTTTCCAACCAAATAATTTCAAAACTTTTATAACAGAAATTATTAATATCAGATCTTTCAAGACTTCCAACTAATGAACCAGAATATATGTTTATTTACACGATATCAGTTATTTCCTATAACTTGCCGTAATTTATATGTCTTAGTGTGCAATTGTAATAGCAGCATATTATTAAATTGCTTTCATATATCCTTATTCAATATAAATATTAAATTGATGCACACATTTAAAAAAGAAACAAATCTAACGTGAAATGTATCTTACTAAGGTAATATTCCCACTGTAATTGTCATTGGTTTTCACGTATTCGTTTCTTACAGCCTTTACATACATAATACTTGCATCTCTATCAGATCATCTGTCTTTAAAATCTTAATTCACATAAATATTCATATAAAATATTAAATAGTCTTTAATTACTTATGAGTCACTTACTTCGAACCCTGTCAGCGCATGAGGTAACTGTGATCAATAACAAGCTTCCCACTTGGCCAGAGCTGAAAATATGAAGGGTTTTTATCATCTAATTAAATTGTGTGACAGGTGAAACATGATGTACAATATTGCAAAATGATACGGACAGTCATTCTCTTTGTTGCTTTTGCAATATGTTGTCATTCTTAGAAGGGTACGTTCTGATGTTACTGTGCTAAAAGCAAAGCCTTTAGAAAACAGTGATGTGTGTTTCAGCTACTTATTTCTTTAACGATTTCTTTTAAATGAGGATTGTATTTATTAACTGCAGATAAAAGTAAGGATTTTTTGCCACCCTGTGCATCGTCCTTTGATATACTTGGGGTGATTGCTGTCAGTCAGTTTGATTTATCATATTTATGAAATGAGACTGCAACATGGTATTATCTAAATATTCTACAATCAATAATTGTGCTGTGTAATATTATTATTTTTTCTAGGCTACTACTCTAGGTCTCCCAGCAACATGGTTGACTGCGTCCAGTAAACCTCCACTCTATGGTGCTCATAGTTACTTCCTGAAGTTGGTGGCAGAAACGCTGGATACCTCCTTCTAGAAGCATTGAATCCATAACTTCAGGGACTTACAAATCACGTACTTTTACAGGGAACTAGTAAATGTTGTAAGAGGCATTATATGGAATGGATCCTAATTGTCGGTTTTAGAGGAAATGTATATCAAATGTTGGTCAGGAGAATTAGTCCAGCTCCGAAGGAATATCATGATAGGATTCCAATGACTTCTAAATTCTGTGATAATCATGTAACCATATTTAGTGTTACAGGATATAGCCTATTTTAGAACCTGATTACACAAAGCAATCTGTAGAATGTAACCGATTAAACCTTGATGGTATTTTATGTATATAATATGATAGGCAATAGGCCTCATTGTTTTGAAAGATAAATCAATGACTACTTCATTGTACCAATTTGGTTTATGGGTTACATTTTGTTTACTGTTATTTTAATTATAATATTAGTTTAATGAAACCTGCATGAGGCTTGTGTTTAAGAATTATTTGTGCATATGATATTACAGTTAGTGGACTTTATTTATCTTGAAATAGCAAGATAATACAGTCAGAAATACCAATATATATTTATATAGTGCATATTTAGATTACACCGATAAACCTGTCACACATGGGACCTTACGATTTTATCCTTTGTGGACAAATGTTCTTTTGTGTAGAGATCAAATGTTTGGTAGTGATACTAACATCATGGTATTTTAATATTGCTCTTATGAGGCAGGAATATTTTATACGGATGTGTCCAATGAAGCAAAGTTTACTGTAATTACTTCACACATGCAGGAGAAGCTAAATGTTAATGAAAACCCTACGTGTTGAACAGTATATAAATGGCCTCCTCAAGGATGTGATTGTTTAATAGGTTTGAGTTTACTGTTTCACTGATGGATTTGTTTTAATAAACTGGACAGTTCAACAAATTTGCAATAAAAGTAGTACTTAAACGCTTAAATGCATCTTAAATTTTTTTTTCTCGGGCAGCTATTAGTAAACTTGTGGAGGAACATCCTATATATACTTTAATGCTGATGATAACATATACATACTTAATGCTATGCAAGCAATTTTAAAGTAAATTATTAATCTTAAATTTATACCATCCCTCACACAAACAAGATGATTACATCATTCATTCTGTAAATATTGTTTTCAGTTGTATGAGAATCTATTTGTTATTTAAATGTAACAATTTATTTGTTTACTTCTTTATTAGAGACCATTTGTCCAAAGATGTACCATAATGAGGCATTATCAGTTGCATTATACTCTGGTTACATCCTGTGTATATTCATAAATCCAGCTATCTTCATCTATCTGTCATCATGTGTCTTAAATATTTTGTTTCCTTGGAACGTGCTGACTTAGAGCTCTATTCTAACTTTCCATGCACTTTGACATTTTGAAAGACGTTGATAGAAGTGTACTTCCTCATTGAGGAGTCATTGGCAGTATTTTTATTTGATGTGAACGGGAAAGATATGATATCTAAGTACAGCCAAACCTGTTAGTAGCTGTCTCTCATGTGTAAAGGCAAAACTAGACCTTCATTATTATGATTACATTAAGAGGATTAATTTATGTGTATTAATAATAAGTCATAAAAGATGTGCGTATGTTGTTTTCCCCCAATTTAAATACCACACAAAAATAGTGAATCCTGCTCAGTTTAATCCATCCCTTAAATTATCATTGACTTAAAACATTCTTCGATCTTTCTGTGGTTTGTACACCATCGCAAAACTATCATTTCTCTACTGATTGACAACTCGCATATGACTCTAATCAGAGGACTGACTCTCTTGTCAACCACTGTTTTTATAGTAGGTTTGGAAACAGTTGCTGACGCTTGCATAAAATAATACCCTGATTAGCCAAGCTCTAAAGACAGTCGGCATATGCAGGAAACCTGGGATGAATAGGACACCAATAGAACCCCTCTATGGCTTTTCTTTGTGACATTTGAACTAAAACTTCACCTGCCTTTGTCTACACGTTTGAAGCATTGATTGACCCCAGAACATACTGAAAAGTGATGTAATTTGTATCTCTTCACAAAGACGAACTTTGTTTTCCAGAGGCAATTTTAATTTCGAATTACATAGATGCAGATATTGAACAATACTTGTCACACTGGCACCAAATGGCGACTTTCATTTCTGCTGTACTAACAGGACTACTTTTCCAACATCGGCCAAATAAATTACTTCTACTCTTTAGCTTAATGGTAAGAAATGCCTTGCTTTTGGATTTTGACATATTGACATGTTTTATTTACACTGCCAACATGACTGGAATATGCAGTACAAGCTATATAATAAATTTCTGCGCATTGATTCACATGATACCTTATCTAATCAATACCTTTAGGCAGGGAGAAGCTATTGTTTTGTAAGGAAACTCTTGGCCATTGACAGCAGAGGACAGGTGACCATTGCATAAAGGACATTTATATACGAAACTTGCCGGTGAGCAATTAGACTGGACGTTGTGAACATGCGGCCACTGAGTAAATATAACCATTACGACAGGTTTGACTGCAGATGCAAAAGCACCCCAATTATTTCATTGATTTTGGATTCAAAAGTCTAATTGTTTATTTAATTTATAATGATGATATATACAATTTTGTATCATTCTTTTAGAGAAACATACAAGATTTTGGAACCAATATGTCATCTATCAGTGGCAGCATCAAAGAAAACGTAAAACTATTATTTTGCTAGCATATATATCCAAAAAAGGCAAGACACCTATTTTCAAGGAACATTAGTATTTAACATATTTTAGCAGAGATATCTCCTGAGAAGTGTTTGATATATTGGATAGCTGTCTTTACTAGACATTACCCGTTGGTCTCTGATCTGATTTTTTTATGCAGAGGTATCATCAGGATTTGGCAAAAATAAACTCAAAGGAATCCCCACGGACCACTAAACTATAAGCATTTTGGACAAGTAAGTCCAAACTACAAAGTGGTAGGGAAGGGGTATGGATGATCACGGGAGATTCATATAACCCCGTACCTAAACGTTCCATTGGATGAATAGGCAGCCCTATTTGCATGATTTGTTTGCAGTGCTTTTGCAATTCTATGTGGGGATTTTGAGCCTGAATGTGGTGTATTATGAATGGTTTAATTAACCCCTTATCATTTCCCCTAAAGAGAGGCAATACAATTTTTAAATTAAGTATGTAGCAACAGTTTGGTTTTACTGATATAACACTTTAGTCCTATGACATCAATAATATCGTATTTCATAAACCCCATGTAATCTGTGATCTACTTCTGGAATGCCTGTTGGGACACGCGAGTTTCGTACCAGCCATGCTAGTAAATACATAGGACCGATGCTATGTTTGCGTGTTGTGACATGCTAATTGTGTACTAGCCATACTACTGATTATATGGAACCCTTGCTATCTATTTGATGAATGCCTGCTGCGACATGGAAGTTTTGTACTAGCCATAGTAGTAATTAAACGTAACACATGCTATCTACTTGTTGAATACCTGTTGGGACATGCACGTATTGTATTTGTCATAGTATTAACTACACGTAACCTGTACTATCTACTTGTTGAATGCCTGTTGCAAGTATTGCATTAGTCATTTGTAGCATCTACATGAAACCTATGCTATCTACGTGATGAATGCTTGTTGGTCAAACGAGTTTTGTGCTAGCCATAATTGTAACTACATGTAATCTGTGCAATCTACATGTTAAGACATTCCTGTTGGAACATGCAAATTTTGTATTAGTCATACAAGTAACTACATGTATCCCGTGCTATCTACTTGTTGAATGTCTGTTGGGTTATGCACGTTTTGTATTGGTCATTCTAGTAACTACATGTAACCCGTGCTATCTACTTGCTGAATATCTGTTGGGACATGAGTGTTGTATTGGTCATACTAGTAACTATATGTTTAACCTTTGAATAGACGACTGAATGATTGTTTGCAATACAGAATGTATTGTTGTGCAAAACGGCATTATCTTCGCAGTCATATAAATGATAAATCGAGTGATAATGAAAAATAAGCTATTATCACATAGTTGGTATTCTTTACATTCAGTGCTTGCAGTTTATTGTTCTCAGTATGTCAATATGTTAACAGGTGGTGTCCTTCAGCGAATTTGAATGGTCCAGATATACCCATGAACTTGCCCTCCTACTGGAAGTACTGCATTTAATACTACTTACTTGATATCGAATAAACCTGAGCAACATTCACAAAGATGTTGTATCTACCATTCAGTTCAATAGCACAACTGTTGGTAATGTTTTCGGAAGAATATACGGATTATTTGGTGAGAATGTATAGCGTTGAAATTGAGATATACATGAATACTTCCTAGACGTCCTGATATTGACCTGGTAGACTGAACTAAGTCACGTGAAATGCAATTTACCACCGAGGTGTTGGACATTTATATGAATCTTAATAACTAGTTCTTCGATGTGTATTAAAAATTGCCTTTCTTTAAGCATTTGTTTAAATAATTGCTACTTAAAAACTTTATTTGATCTGGTAACTGAGTAAATAGTGTCACCAGTGCATAAGACTATTTGTTCATTGCGCATCAGTTAGTATGGACAATGATTCATGAAGCATTAATCATTGTTGAATATTACTTGTTCTTTATATCTCTCGTTATATTTGTCTCTTATAATTCCATCTATGTAAGAAGCATAATCTAGTATGATGCATGGCTTGATATTAACGTTTTGAATCTCGTTCAATAATTTCTAACTTGTGCTCATCAAAGGTCATAAAAAGATTAAATTTCCTCAAAGCGTTTCATGATGTCATAATTTCAGTATTAAGGCTTTACTTATTTGAGGTCCTCAGTATATTATTGCCATCAGCACACATAAGTTAATAAGTACATATTTGAATCAATGGGTTGAGCTGAATTTAGATGCTTACAATCATTTAGATCATGTAGTGATTAATCTCATTGATTAAGAATTAATTTATATAAATATTTGTATTTTGAAACACTGGTTTTCATGAAAAGACATGTAAATCAAATTTATTAATTTTTCATCTAAAGCTCAGCATCCAGTTTATTGATGCACGTAGTTGTATTGAAATGATTATATTATAGTTAAGTGTGCACTTGTATGCATAATATTATATTATTATATTTATGGTTAATTCTACAAGTAATCTGTGATAGACGTTGATGCAGAATGATAAACTAATCTCAGGATCCCGGATGCTTTCTTCTTTCTGATTTGTTGAGACAATCCTGATAGTTTGACTTTTAAACCTTTTATATTCAACCATTCATGCAATAATATGCTTTAAATTTTACATTTTTCTGTACATGTACGTTTTAACTTGATTTGCAAAATTACAGTACAGACATTGAGTGTTTCTTATATATGCTTTATTGCATTATACAAAATATTTATAGAAGAAAGCAGGAATTAAATTATACTAATTCAAGTATTTATTTGCTTGTAATTTAGAATAAAAAATATGCTTTTCTTTTGCTTAGTTGTCTCATGTTTTTATTTTTGTAATATTCAGCCAAATCTAGAACAGTTTGTTCGGTTTGTCAAATAGACTGAATACACATTTTGCAGATTCTTTTGCCATCGGTCTTGCTGACGCATTGCGTTCATAAAGGCAAACTCGCAGATTGTTACTCTGAAATGTTTGTTTTGGACTTCTAATGCAAACAAACTATAACTGTAACGATTCAGGTTATTTGTATAGACATAATGGTATAAATTATTTTAATCTTAATACAAATTTAAATCAAAAATTGCAATACGTAACATATTTCAAAGGAATATAACAAACTGTTTCATCATCACAGTACACGCTGGCAAGTGATAAAGGCATTAATACATTATTGAATCAATTTGTTTCAACGCTTTAAAAAATAGGTCAGTATGTTTTGTTATGACTTAATCTAATTTACATGATGTTCTCCAAACGAATTACACATTTTACAGTGACAGTCTCATAATTTGTTGATTACTGTATAATTTCCAATACAAGTTGACATGCTAACAGTTTTGTATCAAAGTCAAGTGCAATTACTTAGTACTGATTGAGCATTCAGTTTTTAATAATAATTAATTAATTTGGTTTATTTTTGGAACTTGACGCATGATTTTATTTTTATATTTACACGTGACATATTACCTACCGTAACAGTTAATTTTGTTTTAAATCAGTATTGCCTATGAAGAATTTATATGTGTCTGTATAATCATATGCTCCAAGCCCGTATTATAAAGTGAAAATCATTGAAAGCAATACCTTATATGCTGGTATATTATTTCGTGATATGAAAAGGCCACGTAATTAAGGCCACCAACAATGGCCCCTTGGTAATAACTAAAAACCTGTCCATAGCTTCACTTTTCAAGTATTATACACTCACCTGATGTTCAAAGAGAAATTAATTTATGTAGTAAGTATCAGTTGTTAGGTCTGTTCTTAACAAAACAAAACTACTTTCTACCTACTCCGAGTCTTCGCCTTCTGGTCATAACTTAGATCCCCATCCTATGACAATATATACACTTTCTCAGAATATAGAGGCCAAGTCACTTATACAACAAGCATTGACTACTGCCCTCTGGGGACATGCCTCTTTTCATAAATGTAGAACCTTTTCATAGTTCTACACTATATACACTTACTTGATATAAAAAAGGAGTTTCATGACAGTAAATGACAGCAACACTTTAGGCTGAGATAGCAAAAGTTGAGACACTACTCAACCGAACCAGTACCTAATGTTAGATAACGTTTACATAATATTGGCAAAGTGGTGTTTATGTTGGAGAGCTTAATTTAAATCAGGTTAGTAGTATGGTTATTTGGCAAGATTAATAATAAACTATAAACGTTTTACCCCCTTCACCCCACCACTGAAAAAAAACAATCACAAAATATAACATAAAGCAGAAGCAAAACAAAACAAACATGAACAACAAGAAACACACACAAAAAGAGTTAAACAGCAACAACAACAACATAATGTTCAGCAGTTACGAACATAATATATAGTAGGGTGTCGTTCTTCTATATGGTGGTAGAGATGTGTTGTAAGCAGTCTGCAATATACACAAATCGGATGAGATATGAGGTTGTTAAACGTCCGACGGGATGGGGAGAGCTATATGATTATGGTACTATATTGTGGTGGAGACTTTTTCCTTTCCACATATATGTTTGTAGCTGTAAAATTAACTTTCTTTTGTAGCATTATAATAGTATGAATTTATGAATACCATAACAATAAATCTGCTTATTTCATCCCTGAAAAAGCTCTACCCAGTTTCGTATGACATATAAAAGAGCAGTAAGAACAACAAGAAAAACAACGAAATGACATAACAAAGTAATACGTTATTTTAAACATTTTTCATATCCAAACGTAAGATTGCTATATTAAAGAAATATAGTTTTATGCAAGAGGTCATTTTTGAAGAGAAAACATGCATTTGAAATTTTGTGCATTATCTATCAAGATTGTAAATGGAAGTTTTTTTTGCAGAATAATGTGCTCAGCAGTAGTTATACTTTCCCATTATATAACTCTAGCTTAATAATCTGAAAATTACTTTGAAATCATTAAACCGGCTTTTTTTGTGCTTCATGATGAACGTGTTGTCTTTAAAAATGGTTTGTTTGTGCTCAGCTATTGTGTTTACAACAACAATTATATATTCCCATTCTACGTTCATTTGTATAAAGGAAAAAGTAAGATACTGTTTCCCAATTTAATTTAAAAACTCTTCGATGCTGTGTTGCATGAAATGCAGTAGTCTATGCATAAACAGGCTGTGAATCAAAATGAAATGCATAAATCGGGTAAACATCAATAGTCTACGTATGCATCAATATACTACGTATACATCAATAGACTACGTATGCATCATAGACTGCGAATGCATCAATAGACTATGTATGTATCAATAGACTAGATATGCATCAATAAACTAGATATTACATTACTTTATTTCACATTCTACAGTTGTAATGCTCTGTAAAGAAGAAAAATGAAAGACAGTTTTAATACTATTAGTTACGTTTGTCGCTGTAATGCGGAACTTGCTCAGTGTACGTTTACATTATGACAAAGTCGAATTAGAGGCGGAATATACCATCGTGGAGAAAACTAGTTCTGGATATCAGAAAAAGATGTGAAACTAAACAGTTATTCAAACACGGAGGCCGTTATGGCAGCAGATACTTCATCTTTGCTACGGTTACAGATAATTTTCTGGTAAAACTACATGTTTAGATGATATTTTGCTGTTCATGCAAGGAACTGAAAGTGCCAATTATAACGTTAATTATACAGTTGTAGCTATGAGATAAAATACTGATTTATGTGCAATAAAATGTGTTTATTCTTCTTCCTTTAATGGGCTTATTCTAACTCATTTATAGTTATAAACGTTTTCAATTTGAACTCTTGACGGTAACGAGTGTTATTCTCGAATGATGGATGAGAAATCAGTCATACTGCGGGAACTAAAAGACAGAAGACAAGTTCTAACAACTTAACACATAAGCACTCCAATTATTTTTTTCACTCTTTGCTTACAATCCTAAGATGCCTTTCATCATTGAAATGTCGCACTAATTTAGATAGAAACGTACTTGAATGCAATGGTACCACACAAGTCTAAAATTGTGTGTTCTACCCAGGCCACACATAATTTGATTACCACAGTTTTAGCTAAATCTATTTGTTTTAAACCGTTGAAACTCTGTTTAAGTACTTTGATTCTGAAATAGCACATAAACTGGAATACGTATATATATGTACTCGTAATTTGGAGGTGATGTTACTGTACGTGTGGTGTCGAAATGAACTACCGTTCTGGTGTTTTGGTAGGTTTTCTTCTGTGTATGTATATTTTTATATTAATTCTTTTATTTATTGCAGTATATAATGGCGTATAAGCTTGGTATTGAATAAACCGACGCCACAAACTGAATTGGTAAAAACTTTAAGACGTGCATGACCTGCCTATAAGCCGACCCACAAGTCCGAGACAACATCACAAGGTGCATTCGGTACCAAATGTATTTATTTAGGCAAACTTATATTAGCAAACATTACACTTACACCTCTCTCACGCTTTGCATGTATGATTATGACATTGTGCTACGAGTCTATGCTCTTCAAATAAGTAGCAGAAAAGAGTGAAATGCAAAAGCTTTGTAAAATTAAAAAATATTTCCCTAGAATACAAAGTGGAAGTGTACAAAAAGAACTTAAGGTATTGCAAATTAAATCCCATATAATCTTAGAATTACAGACATATGTCCTAAATATAAAAGTTTTCGATATAATTTAGTGGAAATCCAAATTAAATTAGTTGTAATTATAATTAAAATGTATGTTGCTTAACCTGGAATATGTCAGGTACGCCAGGTAAATTGCAGGGATATTCCAATAACCTAGACCCAGACCCAAGTAAATATTTTTACTTCTATTAATGATGATCCTGATATTAACACATATAAACTATTTTAGATATGTATTAGTTGTTTAAAAATCAATAATTCGGGTCAAGTAGAAAATAAACTTGATTTTAGACAAGGTTAAGTCAAACATACAATGTTAGATTCCAATAGCATATAATAAAATCAAATATAACTAACAAACAATGCAAATTAAATATACATAACACATTGAAATGTTATAAGTTAATACAATTTGTTGTTTGTTTATGCATTGTTGCATTAGATATTTGTATTAATGTACCAGAAGTTACCTTATTGTTTTGCACTGAAAGTATAAATAGCTAACTAATTAAAATGTTATCCCAGTAGGACAATAACGAAAACAAAAATAGTGTTTAGTTCAACGGCGTAAAATACTGTTAAAATTAGTTGTACTTTGCTTTGATGCAAGCAACCTTAAACCCTGTTTGCACAGCTACGCTAATCGTGCTAAAATTATTGAATAAAGGTAATATACATCAAGGTACTGGTATAGTCTCCGTACAAAATTTCCTCGTAACCCAAGCTAGTTTCAGGGTTTTAACGAAAAATTGGTCTGGATTGCTGTCGGAAGAAAAGACAAATCTGTCTATAATAAACAAAGGAAGGGCCGAAATGTGATTAGGAAGAAAGCGATTTGCTGGAAACAATTAATAAAGCAAAATATGTACCTAATATTTGTTGGGAATAAACAATGATCTAAGTGACGCTATGCTTGATTTGTACTGTGTAAGTACTGTACGTTACAGTACAGCCTGGTCTCCCAGTGGGTTCTTACTTCCTTCCATCTATATGCTTTCTGTCTCTAACACCGAACACCTAATTCAACCAAAAAGGCTCCACAGATCACTGTAAAACTCCAAAATTCATACAAGATAACATTTTAAAAAATTGACTGTTGTTTGGCTGTGATTAGCTGATGGTTAAACTGACCATACCTTGTGTTTTAGCTTAGTATTTGTGTACACTGGCATCTTTGAGGTACAATATGCATAGCATATCTACTAATGCTGGAATCATTTGTTCACAAATTAGTAATGGCGTATAGAAGCTTATCGAGAAGCGCAAAAGTACTGATGGTACACCTGTCTACTAGGTCCCTATTGAAGACACCTTTGATGTCATTAAAAGAGCCCACATTGATGCTGGTCATAGATATGTTTCTACTGCCTCGTGCACCAGTAGTGCCTTAGTCTGACAATGGGCCAGAGTTCACCGCACATGTGATTCGCGAGCTCCAAAAACTGTGGCCGTCCACAGAGAAAAGGTTCCGTTGAAAGAGCCAAGGGGGACATCAAAGATATGCATACAACTTGGCGTGAGAATAACACATCGGACTTGACATTTGGGGTGAAATTTTTTCTTTTTTTAAAAAAAAGTGCCTAACATATAGGCATACATAGGTCGCAATGTTTGGCTGTAAAGCAAAACCTGGACTGGCTTCATCATCATTGCCCACATAAATGATTGGCAACCTCCATGATGAAGAAGATTTGAAGAAGATTTGATGTATTTGGTGACTTCTAACTAGCATGCCTTCAACAGAACATTCACTCAGCCTGACACACCGCTGTTTACCCAGCCTCACTACCCCCCATCTACCCGGCCTGACCCCATCCACACAGTCTGAAACGCCGCCATCTACCCAGCCTGACACACCACTGTCCACCCAGTTAGACACGCCGCCATTAACAACTGTCTGTTGTCTGCCGGACACCCAGCTTGACTTTCCGTCATCCACCAAGCCTGACACACCGCTGTCCACCCAGCCTGACTTGCCACCATAAACCCAACACTGACATTCCACCATCCACCCAGACTGACTTGCCGCCATCTACCCAGCTAGACACACCACTGTCCACCCAATCAAAAACGCCGCCATCAACAACTGTCAGTTGTCTGTCGGACCTGAGTCGTGCACCAACAGCTGTCATCAAAATCTGGAGGGTATTCATCAATAGCGTGCAGATGCCAAACGAGCACAATTCAGTCAAACTGAGAGCATGGTGAAACGCAGTCGAATTGACCGTCAACCAGGTCAAGAGGGAGACAATGTTGCCGTGCCTATTCCATTAGCTGACAGGGGTAGAGGGGACCCCCAGATATCCTCAGACTGAACAACTCATGTCACAATCCAAAAACAAATCTCTACAAAATAGCAATAAGATATGGCATTTTGAAAGGACTCTTCTCCAGAAATCAGAACTGTCCAAAGAAACCGATTCGAGACAAGATGAAACATGGTCTCTCCGTAAAGCAGTTAACAAAAAATCAAGATGTAGGAGAGAGGTATTCAGAAAATGCATATGCAGAGCAAAACAAGCGCCAAACCAATCGGTGGAAATGCTGCAAAACAAAAGTGAAGTGTTAACAGCCGTTTCCACTCTTCTCTGTCATGCCCCAACATGTCAAATAGTGGAAAGTGAGAAGTTGGATGCCCAAGTTGTAATCATTATTTTGCAATAAACAAACTCACTGTTCAAATAAAATTGTACTCATCACTTTGCAATGCATTGCCAAATGTGTTGAGCAGAAACAAAACAAAAATTCGGTATCACATACATACATACATACATACATACATACATACATACATACATACATACATACATACATATATGCATGTAGTTATTCGTAAATGGCAGTTATTCGCTTAATTCGGGTCCTCATATGTCCATATTGTTTTGAGAAGTCATTATTTACACGCCCTGAGAAGTACATAGAGCAAAAAATAAATGTTAAAGTACATGGACATAAGTTGCGCATGATGATAAACAAATTCGTACTACCTTATATAGTGATGATCAGACTCGACGTCTTCTTTTCTTGACCAATTTTATTGCATGGCTACCATTGTAAAAGTCCATAGCGATATACAGTTTTCGCCATGAAGTTGTTTGATGACAGTATTGTGCAAAATAATCAATAATCAGGACTGAACAGATTTTGGTTAAGCAAAATTAGCATTATATAATTAAACAACAATTTATATTTAATTTAAAAGGAGTAATTGTGCATGCATGAACTGTGTCACTTTTACTTTATAAAATAAATCCTTTCTAACGTATTGCGGCTTATTCTATATTTCAATATTTTCAATACCGCGTCGGTGACATAAGTGGTTAGACCGTAATCCTCTACTGCGGGAGGTCACAGGTTCGAACCCGGGCAGAGTCATACCAAATCCTTATAAAAATGGTCATACCAGCTGCCTCGCTTAGCGCTCAGCATTCAGAAGTTAGTATTAGGACTGGTCGGTCTGGTGTCAGGATAATGTGACTGAGTGGAACATGGTACCGCATGTCCTCGGCATGATGTGCTAGTGCAGGACATCACTATAAGCTGCCAAGCTGCAGAAATCGTAGCGATGTGACTCAAATTGTTAAAGTTACGTTTCAAATCCAAATACACATAAACACATCTATTATAAGGCAATTATAATTTTTGAGGTTGACAGATATATGTTATCCGTATGTTTGGTTTGCTGCTTAGACTACGGTAAATTACGACAAAGTGTTTATAGAACTCAACGAAGAGAGGATTTCATTTTTTGAATTTTGGTTAGAGTTAGAAGAAAATGCTCTGTTTTCATGAGAATACAATTACCTTAATATTGGTTTGTTTGGAGTCAATCAAACATTGAAGAGACCAAAAATCTATCGTGTGTAAATCAATCAATCATTGCCTTGAAACTATAAATAAACGGAGAATGTAACGGCAGACATAATGAAACAAATTGAGATCAAAAGGAAGCTCAGAAATTAGTTCACTCGATGGATATAAAACTTACTCGGTTCAATATAAAATGGAATATGCGTCAACATTTGTGCAGCCCTAAAGTCAGTAACACAGGCGGCATCGTATAGTGGTTAAAATAAAATAGTTGAAACAAGTAGATAAAAATACTTAAATGCTCATGTTCTTTCATGGTGACTTGCAGAAATGAATTTGTCGTGTCTCATGATCATGAAGAAAAGCTGAAATTGAAGGGGATCATAATAATAATGATAATGAAAATAACAATCATTATTATAACATAGGCTATCGGCCCATATTACATGTGTGTATGACAATATGGTACATGTACATAACATAACAATTTCAGGATCAACACACTAATTCTCTCACTTTTAAAGACTTTTCTAGATAAACAGGAAAATTATATAGGATATTAATATTATTATTGGTTCTCGGGATAAAGTTATCACCATTGATGATATCAGTATTACAATGAACGTATGAAGGTACATAGGTCTTTCTCAAATTATTATACTTGGGTCATTTAGAAGTAAAATGAAACCCATTCTATATCTGCACAAAAAGGGCACAATCTTTCAACATGAAGAATATTTGTATACTTACCTATATTTGTTATTATGGGAAAGCTTCCATTTCAGAACATGCATAGCAAGCTAACACTGTACGACGAGTTCAAATAATCTATATAGTATTAACGAATTGAGATTATTTCTGATCCTGTTATAAAAGCGTAATCTATCTAATTAGTTTAATTCTCCATTTAGTTCGTTTTGAAACATATTGTTTCAACGTTGTTTAAATATGATGAAAAAGAGTTTCTCATCGTCCACCCCTTGATTATCCCAAACTTCTCCCATTCCGTATGAAAATAGTATAGTCTATTCATCCAACAGTTATAGTGTTCAACCCATGTCAATTGTAGGTTATAGCCTTGTTTTTGGGAATATTTTATCTGTAATGTTTAATAATTTTAACTAGAACTTAAGAAATCTTCTGTATCATTCTGCTTGCATTGGTATTCTACCCAGCTCATTATAGATAGAAGCGTTTGGTGTGTGTTTTGTAATATCAATAATACATTTACAATATGATGTGTATACAGCTTCAATGTCACTTGCTTTGTCGAAACTCCAGACTTCCGTCCCATCCTTCAAGATTGGTGCTATTTTAGTATCAAATACTTGGATTAGAGTTTTAAAAGACAGTTTACCAAATCAATTAAGTTTAGTGTTTAAAATATAAAGCAAGTTTCCTTCTTGTGCTGCTAGCATTTTTTGACAGATGCACCATGAGTTTTTAGAAGAGAACTAGTAGCCAATATATCTATAATAAGATACTGTCCCTATCAATCAATCACCAAAATGCCATCATTCATATCTTCTCAAATATTCCCCTTTTCGAAAGACTACTATTCTAATGTTTTCCAGCTTTATGTGTAATTTCTAGATGTTACAATATTATTTTAGTCAATTAGAAGTTATTGACGTTGAGTAACAGTTTCGGCACAGGCAACCAAGTTATCTGCATAAAATAATGCAAATAAATTAGCAAAGTCTAATGTTACAGCCTTAGTCTGGTCTAAATGTGTGTCTTTAAGTTATTTAGGATTAATTAAAATAAAATAGGTGATATAACACAACTATAGTTTTCAACAGTCAAGCAGGTAAATATTTATATTAATCCCGTAGGCGTTATCACATAAGTTTTAAAATTTCTATATATGGTTTTAGGATGGTAATAATAATAATAATAATAATAATAATAATAATAATAATAATAATAAGAACAATAATAATGAAAATGCACTCTAAAATAAAATCAAGATAAACAAACATACGAATTAAAATACAAACAAATTAAAGCACAGATTACATTATTGATGAAACTAGTAAGCTCTGTTTAAATATTCTTAAAAATAGTAATCATTAACGATAATTGTTTTTGCCATTATAAGCTTATTTCCATAAGAGTATGAGCAAACGATTTTTAAAAGCATCTGGCTACAAAAGCACATCAGATTTAACAAACGAGACATAAATTGTGCATATGCATTGATGCTCAGCTGAAAACAATATCGATTCTCATTTTGACGTTTTCCTGTACAACAGCACAAGTAGGTTATTTAATATCTTGGCAATTGGAATGAAGTGCCATGCGCAAGGAAACACTATTGTAGCTGACCCAGGCTAGTCCAGTAGTAGGATTCGAACCACCACAATTTCAGTCGTGAGTCCAGCACGCTAATCTCTGCGACACCGCAGCTCCTATCCCGATTTCTATCATTACCTGAACATTCTTTCACACTAATCAAGATAAGCATTATTTGCAAGACAGTCACGTACTAAATGGAACAGCGGTTGAAGTTAAGTGTCCCTCAAACAGGCAGTCTGGCAATGACCGATCTAGATACATCCATGGCTTCTTTCGTAAAATTTCGGTCCAAATAGTCATTGTTAGAATTGTTCTCATGGGTTTACAACCGCACATCTGTTGCAAAATATCAGATAATGTACATTGCATAGCAATGCTTTATTTTAGCCACATATTCTATCTGATAAACACAGTTTTCGTACATAGTTAATTATGTCAAAAAGATCATTGATATGAACACTGTTCTAAACCATACAAATTTTTACACCGTTTGAACATTTCTGCACAAACATTGATGCGACAGCGCCTTGTAATTTGTATAAGTCGTAATAGAGTCACTCACCTCTTTACAGATACATGGCTATGGCAATTCAAATATTTTATACAATCGAAAATTTTGGAGGATATTATCCCTCATATAATGTCATTTAAAATGCCTCCAAAATTGGCAATTTTCTTACATTTATTCTGGCTCAAAATAAACGTTTTTTTCTTTCTTGTTGTACATAATCAGGTATAAAAGAACAATCAAATTACATTGAGACATTACGTGCACGTGGTTTGCATTTGATTCATACATCTGAATTTACAAAAGTGTTGCTGAACGAAACATCATTCATAGTTAAGAAATTTGTCCTACCGATACGCTGTAGTTTTTATCAGAAAGCGATACTTATGTTTTCATTTGTCAGGTCCAAATACCACTTGTGTCTTAGATAATGAACAACCCTGTTCAGTAGCAGACATTAAATATACAACAAATGGTACTATTTTTTTCTCACTATATAATGTTCTATACTTAAGATTGAAGGACATTATTGAGAAACTAATGATACATGCAAAATCCACATAAACCAAGAAAGAAAAAAGACTTTAAAAAGCCAGTCCCACAAAAACAACAGAAATAAATGCCTTGATTAATTTAAAAACCTGCGCATGTTACTATATTGATTACTCCACTGCGGTGGTAAGTGTCTTCCCTACTGAGTTTTCTAACTTAGGCTACAGCCTGACGATTGCTTCTGGATGGGTGCTCTATTCCTGATCTCCCAGTACTGTCTTTCTTGTTCCTGGCGATAAGATTCATTCTGTAATCTGTTTATAGTATCTTGCATATATTTGTGCTGCTGTTGTAGATATGTCCTTTCTTGTTCACTCGTCTCAAAACGTTGCTGCAGACGTTTTGTTTCACTACGCATCTCCTCCAGCCTTTCATCTTGATGACGTTTTTGCTCAGCAACACGTTGCTCCACCATTTTAAGGTTTTCTTCTTTTATGTTCTTTATGATGGCAATAGTTGTCTCTTCCAGCTGTTTAAAAGTCTCCTCTTTCTCACGCATCTTATCCTGAAATTCTGCCCTAGATTTTTCGGCATGAAGTTCTATCTTCTCCTTTTGTCTTGCTTCCTCATCTGCTCTGTTTTTCTCTTCTGTAGCAAAAGTACATACAAATATTTAGATATTTAAACAAAATCATTACGTTTAACGATAAATAAATCGAAGATTGAAAACTATAATCTTCCTTTTATTATTACAGAGCATCTTTGCGGAAGTGAGTCGTTCCAACATTCTTAAGTTTAGCTTTATTTTTTACAGAAGAATTATATTTCGAACTTAATTAGTTTTAGATACAGTTTCCCGGATGTCACATTACTAATTTAGTTTCCTTCGGATGTCACTTTATTGATTTATTTTTCTTCTGAATGACACTTTACCAATTTATTTGTCTTCCGAACGTCACTTTACTAATTTCTTGTTCTAGGAGAATAAAGAAAGTCGTATGTGACAGACGATTAGTCGTGTTGGAGTCAAATCATCATAAACGGATAGTCAATGGAAAAGTAATATTTATGTTATTAGATGACAAGTGCCAATAATAATAAAAACTGAACTGAAAATCTCCATGGCATATTGTGATGAAAGGGAAATCTAAGAACTAACAGGTTTACTCCACCGATATAAGGCAACCTTTGAGATATTCAACAAACTATCCTAATTTAAGACAGGTGTTTGATTTTAAGAAATGAAAACTAACAGGAAAAAACCAAACTGCAGCAGTAATAAATCTCTGCTATCAGTGGTACTAGTGAATAAATGGGGATTTGTTTTCAATGGACATCTTGGAAAGTGTTGTGTACAAACAAATGCCCTCTCTGTAAAGATGTCTTGAAAACGTTTCATCTTTTGATAAGTACTTAGCGTTTCCCTTACATGACACGTTTATCCTTTGAAGTGAATGAACCAGCATTTTCAAAATCAACGAATTAATTTTAAAAATGTAAAAGGATAATATATACTGAAATTTAAAGAACATACAAGATTCATCAAATTAAACTGAAATAATTGCGTCATCAGCTTAGCTATTTTGTGGGTAACTACAAGTGTCACAATAAATGCATTCCAAGCTATTATGTAGAGAATGCTCTTGTGATCCATTTATAACAAATTCAATAATCACATAGAAAGACGCATGCATGCAAAGTTTGTTTATCGCGGGAAATGTCCACACCAACGACTTAATTGTAAATCAAACAAACTTTCAATTTCATCTTCTTTTTCTGTCATCTTTATGTCGGTTTGTTCAATTGTTTGACGCTCGAAATTCTTCCTGTCGAGGAATTTCAAAGGGTTTCTTCTTTCTGTGACGAAAATACGAAACGTTGATGAGAGAAAACAACAGTTATGATGACAGAAATCATTAGTTAAGATATTATGAAAAATATATAAATACACTGTCATGATGCGAAGAATTTTCTAACGATTTAAATAATTAGTATATATTTTTAGTTTGAAATGTTGAGGAGCCTTCAAAATAGATTATAGTATAAGCTACACTGCAATATGCTATGGTTATACATGCCAATATTTACCTTATTATTTCTTTTTATCGAAGAAAATACGAAGTACTTTAAAAATTAAATGTCATTTAGGAGTCAAGTTAGTTGTGATAAAACTGTACACTAAAAAATACCTTGCAACCAAGTCCAACCAGACGCATATATTTTTCTTGTAGTTCGTTGAGATCAGACATATATTCCGTGTATCCACCAGAACGACAGTACTTCTCTTTCTCTAATTTCTCCAGAATTATTGCATTAAAATCCTGAAGAGCTTTTTCACAGCATTCTATTGAAGCAACCTCATTGTCTCTTTTGTATTTTTCATACATCTCGAGAACTTTTTCCTGTAGACAAATAGAAGTTTGCCAATAATAGCTGCAGACTATCTCAAACAAGTTTAAAATTTAAAGAATATCATTCTGCTACATTTCCTGTAGGTTAGTGATTGTCTCTTTAAAATTAGACCATCAGAGTTGAAATAAAAATCAGTTCTGACTCAACGCTATGACGGGAGGGTCCCCCTTGTTTGAAACATACATTTCTTACGTTACTGAACTGTTACATTACATGATTGAGTCTAGTTCACTTATTGGAGTAGAACATATTTTATGTTGATATCAAATTACCATCAAATGAAATTGTGCTTTAAAGGATCCTTTTTCTAGGTTTGGCTGTTTCAATCCTTGAGTTACAATGTATATGAGAAGTGTACAGTTCCATATAACAATTGACCTTTCCATATAGTTTGACGAACTGTATACTTGAAAACCTCACAGATTTTTTAAGTAAGTTTTCAGAAACTTTTGTTTTAAAGAAACAAAGGTTCGTGTCATGTCATTTTCTCAATTTACGATTTTTGGGAGGAAATACAGTTAAGATCGTCATATACTTATTGTCAAACAATAATGTCATATTTACAAAGAGTGAAATGTCCTCAAAAACAGTTTACTTAAATTTTTGCGGTATATGAGGGAAATATAAAAATACGAATCTTAAAGTGTAGCTTATCGGACAGACAACTAATAAATGCATAGATAATGCATGCATAACAATTGTAGGAATGCAATAGGAGTTAACTCGCTGAATGTACTTCATATTAAATCATGTCAAGTTTTCTTTCATTGGAAAATACTTTTCTCTCAGTTCGTTTTCTTAATAGATATAAAACCCTATTCAGTCCGACACTATCAACCATTCAACCCCTATACAGATAAAGAAAACAAAGAACTATTTGCAATCAAATAGGTTGATATCGAATAATGTGTGAATATCCTATTTACAATATCTTTATTTACAATACCTTTATTTACAATACCCAGTTATTACGTATATTTAAATTAAATGTTTGTCTGTTGGTTTAAATTTTTTAAATTTCCATTACAAGCTATTGTAATGTAATATTGTTTACTGGACTTGATTGTGTCCATAATTGAGTTTAGTTCTGTTTGACCAGATTGACATTTTTTTTTTATTTCATTGATATAAACAACTAAAAATAGCTTCAGTATTCTATGGGTAAATGATAAAATGTATCTTGTTGCTGACCTTGTTCCGAAATCAGTGGAAGTTTTGGTAAACAATTTTTTAAAATTCTTTTCCGGAGTAAGAATCATTAAGTTGAATCAAAGTCATACCTGGAGTACGTGACATGAAATACATGTTTATTGCTAAGAAACTTCTATTATTTCCAGAACAATGAACTTTTGACCCACATCCGGGAATCTGTTTTGCGTGTTAAGTTAGACATATAACTAATGTTTTATATAGAGGTTTGTCAGTTGGCTTGAAACGTTTTTGACACGATAAGTTGTATTATGTTGTGACCAGTTTGGGCTGAATTTTTAATTTCTTCAAATTATTGAATTCAAGTGACTCTTTCTCCTGGAAATACAAAAAAGTGCTCTAATATAATTCTTGGACAAAGACATTCCATGGAATTTATCCGGAATTAAAAACTGGAACAATATTTTCTGTGATTCAACAAGAGACTGTTGACACTGCAGTACTTCGCTGACTACAACAGACGCCATCGCCGTCCATCTTGAATTTCTTCGGGATTTGAACTGAAATTCATTTAGAACTTTCCATTAATAGGACTTGTGTTTTAAATTGGTAGATTCCCTTTTGGGTTTAATTCGCAATACCGTAAGTTCTTTTTCTCATTTTTCACGTTGCATTTTATGAAATAAATTGTACGTTAAAGTTTCCAAAGCTTGTTGTCTTCACTCTTTTCTGTTACTTATTTTAAGAGCATAGACTCGTAACACAATGTACAATAATGAATTATGCATGCGTAATATACACGCACATTTGCTTCCATTTGAAATTTGTCATCCTTGTCATAAATGTGTTTCTCCAGAAAGTAATCATCTGCTTTCTTCCTGCACTGTTGATGAGCGTCATACAGAGTCTGTTCATCGGGTGTAGGTAATATAAGGATACTTTCCATCTCACGGATGTATATCTCACGACAGCGTTCCACTATTTTTCTATTTTCAATCTCTGCCATTGTAGTCAGTGCATCCTCCACGCAGGGGACGAAGCCGTTGCGAATTGCATCAACGTAACTTCTAACCAATGTGCCAAACACTACCAAGCAATAAAAAGTTTCAGTATCACTAGAATCACAACCTTATAAAGAAATTAACACTATCTCTATACTGTACGAGTTATTCAGATCGATAGCATCAATATCTGCTTTATATAAAAAATATAATCTTTTAATTATCTCTTTCATTCATTACGTAACATGGTTACGTGATTGCTCATCATTCAGATCAAGCCAATGTGGGCAAACTGATAGACACGCTGTGGACAAGTGCTAATATTGCTTAAAGGAAAATGTTTACTTGATCATCTCAGAGGTCCTAAACCAAATATTTTTATTCATATACCTATCTCAACTATAAAAGTTTAGAGTTCAGACTGGTACTTCTTTGGTGTTAGAAACCACAACTATCAGTGCAACATATATCCAGTGGAACTGTATCGTAGAAATACCAATGATGATGATCATTAAGAATAGAAATTGTAAACTTGCATTGATCGCTTCTGAAACAAAAAGTAAGGCATAAGTAAAGACTTCGACGATGCTTTAACACTAGTCCAGTTTATTGGCACGATGACATGATAAGAAAGGTTGAAATGAGGAATGTTTATTTAAAATAAAGAGGTGAGTAAACGTTGTTAAAGATGTAAACTTTTCCTCAATAGAACATAAGTATTGAGTTTTCGTTTTAATGTCTTCATAAGAGGCCGAGTTAATAAAAATAATGTGAATAAAATATTTGCTTTGCTTCATCAGGTTGGTTCTTTTACGAAGCAAACTAATGGATGCCGAAATATATATAGTCATACCCTCTTACGTCCATCTGAGTGTTTGTTGACTAAGAAACTTTTAATTCGGTGTCTCAGTAGGTTAAACGAGTATCATAAAGTTCTTGTAAACTATGTCCGTAATTCTTTCCAACTATTCATTTGGAGAACTTCATTATCTGTCCCTTCACTCGTCTTTTCTGTACGTTTTCTCTTTCAGTTTGGCTGCCGTTTTGCTATTGCATGAGACCGTCCGTTTATATGTTCTCCCATATATCTGTATTTCCTTTTATCATTTTATTTGTCTATAAGGGGGGCCCCGAGTGGCCGAATGGTCTAAAGCGCTCTCCGTTACGGATCACTGCCATCTCACCTCTGTCTGCGTGGGTTCGAGTCTAGGATTCGGCGAATGTGGATATGTGAGAAAGCTTGCCAGTAGCTTCTCGTGGGTCGGTGGTTCTTTCCGGGAATTTCCCGGTTTCTTCCTCCACCATTAATACTGGCCGCCATGTATAGCCTATCGTGTGCTGAAAAATGGCGTTAAGCCCCAAAACAACAACAACAACAACAATTTGTCTATAAGTTTGTCTGACCATCAGTTCCTCAATACATTCGTACGCCAACTGCCCATCTGCTCTGTCTTTATCGATCCTTCCTTGTGACTGTTCATCTATTCGTCCATCCGACCGTTCGAATTTATATGCATTGATCCATATCCAAGCTATATGTTCCATTTTACGTTGATCCATTTTCCCGACCATCCGTTCGACCTAATTTTATCCGTCTTTTGTTGCATCTGTGAATCTAAACAACAGTTTTTTTCGTTCCTAGAAATGTTAACTAAGTCTTCTTCACATCCGGTTTGCTCAAACTGAAGAAATTTTAAAAAAGCAATCCTGCACACAAGTTTGCATCCATTTAATATATGCATCTCGCGTTTTGCTTGAAGAAGGATTGTTAAACGATTAGTGATACAAAGTAACTTAAACGAAGAAAGTACAGATCTGAAAAGGAGATGTGTTATTCTTCATGGTGTGATACCTGCTTTCCTGCATTCCTATATACCTATATATATATATAGATATATATATATATATATATATATATATATATATATATATATATATATATATATATATATATATATATATATATATATGTGTGTGTGTGTGTGTGTGTGTGTGTGTGTGTGTGTGTGCGTGTGTGTGTGTGTCAAGTTTGGCAACAACTATTAATCCTTTTGAGAGCATGTCTTTCGTAAAAGAATCAACTTCAAACACAGTTCCCTATTATTTCATTGATTGCTTTCCATTCTGATCGAACATCCAAGATGAGCACAGACAGAAAATAGTAAGAAATGCAGCACAGGTGGGAAGAAGCAAAATTATTTTGATGTATTATTATTATTTTCATGAATAAGTAAACATGCGAAAATGTGTTTATTTCTGTAGGTGTTCCACAGAGGGCAACAAGGTATATATGAATACCTATGTATGTTTGGTAACGTGAATATTCTATAACTACCAGAAATCCAAAGAATTAGCAGATATCCTTTTTGCAATACACACCATTTTAATCACCATACGTACCCTTAGAGCCGCAGTAGGAGGCATCCAAATCAAAACGGTGAATAAATTAATAAAAGAAATACAAAAGAAACGCATTACCTCGTCATCTCTCTCTCTCTCTCTGACACACACACAAACAGACATACACGCACTCACACGATACTACTACTATGTGGATGTAGATATATATTGATATTCATCCATATTTTCCGGTAATACACATCCACTAATGATAGTAATAATCAGCTACAATTCCCGGTGATACAAATGAGAACCGTCGGCGCTTGATGCAGAAACCTAACCTTTAGAATATTATACATAATAAGAAACCTATCAGTCTTCGTAAATATAAACGGAAACGAGATTATGAATTTCCTCTTGAACGTATATTGTACACGGTAGTACACCAATAGAAGACGTCTCATATATGGATGATTAGTGTATGTACTTTGATCTTTTCCGCTGTATATGACATCATCATCCTTTACAATAAAAACACACACAAGACAAATATCCAGGCTGAATAGAACTTGTTATTTGAAATATTCATAAAGTAAATAAAAATGGAAAAATAATATATAAAAATCTGACGAAGGACTTTACATAGTAAAAGGTGACCCTAACGGACTGAATCGTTGTTGAAATAATCTTACTTGGCAACATAATTAAGCACATTGGGAAATTTGCTGAGTGTTTGAATTACACAGCTTAATTCATCGCCATATATATCAATGTCTACAGCAATCATCAAGAACCCTAATAACACTTTCGTCTTAAGCTTGCAGTGACACAACCAGGAAAACCTATATATATATATATATATATATATACATCTATATCATAGGTTACGTAATTTTATACAGTTCTAACTGGTTATATTCGATTTCATGAATTTGCCTGCCGCGAAACAGAGAGAGAGAGAGAGAGAGAGAGAGAGAGAGAGAGAGAGAGAGAGAGAGAGAGAGAGAGAGAGAGAGACTTACTGCTTCCGTTGATGGCGCGTCCGTTGTCCAACCTTTTCAGAGGACATTCTTCGTGTACATATTTGACAAATTTATCGCAGTCTTCGAGGAAATCTTTCGAGAGCTCAACGTTATCCATGTCTTTCAGTGTTTGCAAAACCGTTCTGCTGCCAGGTCTATCGAATGTGAAGCACTTTCTCGTTTTGAAGTACCTTCGGAGGCCCGATCGAGTTCTGTTGTAGCTTCTTTCCCTGTCAGTTGTCTCTTCTCGAACTTTTAGACAAACATCTTCCAAATACTCGTCTGGAGTAATTTCTCTGTCATCATTTATCATGCTTAGCGAAAAATCACGCAATGCTAGAATGAACGTCGGAAAGTATTCGCCATAGTTTGCGTCAACATCTCCTTTTCCTGTCGTTGAAAGTTTTATGTAATTGGATATCTCTGTGACAAAACTGAAGTGGAAAGCAAAACCACTTTCATACCAGGAGGACAAATTGATCTGAATTCTGAAGAACTAGCTGTGCTAGTTCATTCATTAACATCACTGTCGTCGGAAAATGAAAACTAACTGACCAAGGTTTTAGCGATTGTGCATAAACTGAATCATCTGTGAAAAGTTTTATTAAAAGTGACTTCATACATTGCAAGTTTTGATTTTGTCTTGTTCAGGTATTCAAGTAAATTCGAAATAAAATAGTTTCATTAAAGATATTGCTATCTGTTTTAACTATCATGTACATGGTAAATAAACACGTGACTCTAAGTGACGTAAGACACCTCTTAGTGACCAAGGCAAATAGACGCATGATGGATTATTAACTGCTCAGAGATTATTCTTAGTTATAACAAAATACTGTTTTGATACATGTTTTTAAATAATCATAGCGGAATAGTTATAAGTGTTTTAAATTATTTATACTTACAAATTCAGAGAAAAGAAATTTGTACTCTGTACATATTCTTTTATCTTAATTCTACACAGCACATTCGAAACCAAGGGTACACATGGTATTGATAGTCTCCGTAGCATTTCTTCCATTTAAAGCTCATAGCAAATTGGCCTATTTACAATGTTTATATGCCATACGATTGCATTTATAAAACTTTTAGATGACATACTCTTGCATTTATAACACGTTTATATGATTTACTCTTACATTTATAACACTTTTATATGAACTACTCTTGCATTTATAAGACGTATTTTTGCCATCCTCTAATACCATTACACCTAGTGAACTTACAATCATTCCCCAAATGCACGAGAGGCGTCTTCTGAAATTTATAATTTGACTGAATTTAATATTGTGTTGTCAAGGGGTAAATATCATTTTGATATGTTCACGTTCGATGATACAGAGACAGGTTTATACCATTAAAATGAGAAGGTTGGCACATTATCGTATGGGAATGATCGACAGTACTTGCTATAACGCATTAAGTCGTATACGGTCGAATGCGACCGATAAAATGTAATCTCTATGCCGCATCTGATGATTAAGTACCCCACACGGTCGAATGCGAGCAAACAAGAGTATTTGCTATGCAGACTTCGACCACTAGGTAGTCCATGCAATCGAATGCAGTAGAGATGTTATTGTCAGTTAGAGAGCAAAAATTGAAAACCAGTATTCACCCGGTAAGTAATATTTAAAATTTACTTACTTTAACTTTTCAAGGTCGTATTCACTGAAGGTTCCAATGATATTGTATACCAAAGAGCTGCTCAAAAGGACTGCCAACGCCAGTATCCAGTTGTCATGGTTGCTATTGCCCTGTCGAAATGGCATATGCAATAATCTGTTACCATGTTTGCGACATAATATGGAAAAAAATCAAGCTTAAAAATTATATATAAGCACATTTATGTCTTAAAGATTTAGAGCAATAATTCAGCCTCAGTCTAACAAATCATCGTTACAGTTATGCCACTCTAAATACTCCAACATAAATTCACAGTTATATGCATTGTAGTTTTAGATCCGTCCACCTTGTATTGAATGTTCTAAATCTATAGCTTGAGAACTATAATGAGCAATAAGTGTCTAATATTTTAATATATTGAATATAGCACAATAAAATCATTCAAGTTAAAACAAATCTATGAACCACGAGGCTGGCATCTGTGAGTTCACAGCAATCAACACACCTAATGACAGAACAACAAACAAGACCAATCACTCATTAACATGTCATAGTTCTCACATACGGGACGAAACTATGCCTGCCCTTCTGACACATCTCACAACCTTATATAAGCCATTCCCTACATTTATATTTGAAAACAGATTGCTGTCCACGTGTTTGCTTTATTACTGTGACATGGTTATTTTTTTAATAATTTTAAGGAATTTTAAAAATATCATCTTAATTTATTTTCATTGAAATTTGTTGTGTGATTGTATGTAAATATTATGATGTCGCAAATACATATGTGATTAAATGCATCCAATCACAACAACAGTTTTATAGATATGTAATGGAGTAATGGGCTTTTCAGAACAATAGTGATATTGATTGAAAAATGAGCCTGAACTAGTCTAAGGCACACAAACATTTGCAGTTATTTAAACTGGAAATATGAATTTTGCCAGAATAGGCAATACCAGCTTCCAAAAGTAGAATAAACGAACTACAAAAAATATAAAGGTACAAAATGGTTATCAACTCGCTTTATCGTCGACTTTTCCTTGAATTCTAGGAAGTGAAAATAACCACGCAGATCTAGCATTTTTTTTTTATTGGTGCACATCTGGAATAAGGTCAAACTGAATAGCTCAGACCCAAATTACACCTGTCATTGATATACTAAAATATGGGAATTAAATCTTCTGTTAATAATGCTTCAGAAATGCAAGGTCTTATAGCCAGAATTATCAGCGAGAGCAACCATGGCAATTCGTTTTCTTTAAAAATCAAAACTTACACAAAGTACGAAACTGAGGAAGGGAACTTCGTCTCTGCAATTTGGAAATATAAGTCTAATTTTTGTTACTACCCATACATCAACAAGCTTGACTGACACGTATAAATGCTGACAGTTGTTACACTGTCAGCAATTACGCGTGTTACACGTTGTTACACGTGTTTTGAAATATATTGTTACATCTATTTCAAAACACGTATTGTCTTTACTTTGCCTATTGTGATGGCTTGCTAAGATGAATTTAATATATGTCTTGACTGACACTTATATATGCTGACAGTGTAACAAAATATTTCAAACAAAGTGTCATTTTTACTTTGTCTATTGTGATGTCTTGCTAAGATGAATCTAATGTATGTTTTGATTGTAATTGGAAATAATATTCTTTCTAAAAAGATGAATACAAATTGCATTCTCATAGAAACATTTCGTTTGTCAAATCTTCAGTTACGGAGGTGTATAGCTTTAAAAAAGTATGGAGCTTTTCAAGTTTGGATGTAAGTAGATCTAGCACTTTGTCCATAATCCCAAAATGACTAAAAGTAATGGATAGGTTTAAAAAAAACACAAGAAAGGAAAGGAAATTATATAATGTGAAGGCTGTCCATATAGCCCGGTAGAGAGTAAATCATTTAGTTGTTCCATTAAAATATAAGCAACTTTATATTGATAAGTATTTTAATTTACCAAAATGGTTACCATTTCGTGTATTTGTCACTTTATGAATAAATATTTCTGAATTAGTCATGGAGACTGAAATGTAGACACAATGGCAGAGAAGAAATTATAAACCGTGCATGGTTGTGGTGAATTAATATGATGTCATTTTCTGCTCGTCACATAGTTTGCCTATTCACCAATCAAATCAATTGTTTCTATCAGAGTTACTGAGCAATATATCGACAAGGGCATAGTACATGAGTGAAATTCGTACTACGTCTGTTAGTACTCTAGTTATCAGCCAATGTTAAATGGTACGTCATATATGAAATATAATATATAAAGTTATAGACTGTAAACGTTTTGCAGATGTTCGTTTGAGATTTCATACGGTGACTGGTGTAAGTGGTAAGGTTTGAGCAAGTACATGGGTGATACGAATGGAATTGTAGTGCTAATATTTTATTGGGATAAAAAGACTGTCAAAAAGACCTCAAGATTAGTAGTTCAGTGTGTGGAACGGTAGCAGTAGGAAAAAAATATATCATCACATAAAATCTTATAATTCACTTAAATCGCATCTATTATGGCTAGAGTTGAATCCTTTATACCTGTTTTTTTTTTAAATATTCAGTGATACAATAAATGTTTTCGAACTAGTAATCACGATGATCCTGAAATAAAGTTCGTTTTAGCCACATTTAGTGTTAAATGAGTTTGGGACCTAATCTTTTCTAAACGGTCACTTACAGTACCGTTTAAGTCGATCTTATGAACTCTTACTAATATCAGATATTACGACCCTGTGGTCTTAAAATAAGTAACAGAATATAGTGAGAAGCAACAAGCTTTGTACAATTCAACAAATAATTTATTTCCCTAGAATACAAAGTGAAAATGTTTAAAAGGAACTTACGGTAATGTGAAATAAATCCCAAATAATCGTAGAATTTCTAACATAAGCCCTAATGATTAAAATTCCGAATAAACCTCAGTGGTAATCCAAAATAAATCCAACCCTAGCATTGTTGATGTGCCTGCGATGGCTTGTGTCGTAGTGATGTGCCAACAATCTTTAGTTGGGGCACAATAATAAAATCCAAGAATATATCCTTATTTTAATTTCATTAGAAATCAAAGACTCTATTTCCAAGAATGATATTTTTGAGCAGTTCATATTTCCCGAGAAGAATAACTTGAATTGAATAATTTGAATAAATAAATTCCAGTCCAAATGAAATACCGCGCACAACAATATTACGACTGATTCTGCTCAGATCTTACAGCGAGATAAATAATTTTTCAGTAAACGAGGTTATGCAAAGAAACTATTACATAGAAGAAGAGCCAATATGTAGGACAAAAGTTCATTTATAGAAAACTCTTAGTTATAATTAGAAAGTCTATTACTAAAATAATAATAAAGAACATGATAAACACAATGTCTTTGATTCAGGTCAAGATAATAATCCTAACAGTTAACAAGTAGTGATAGAGAAAATATTTCTTATGTATTAGTTGTCATATAATAAATAGGAAAGTAACGCAAATTAAATATATAAAATACATGTATGTTGTATGGACTTACTGTTATCTACTGAATTGCTATGCGGTATGGATTTCTAATGATGGCAGTTTAATTGTTATATAGTATGGACTTTTACTGGTGGCAATTTAATTGCTATGTTGTATGGACATTTGCTGGTAACAGTTCAATTGTCATATTGTGTGGCCTTTAACTGGGGCAGTTTACTGTTTTATGGACTTTAACGACAATTAAGTTGCTATATTGCATGGACGGTTACTGATGACTTTTCCAATGCTATGTTGTATGGACCTCTACTGGTGACAATTCAATAATGTAAGGACATTTCCTGATGGCTTCTCAATTCATATCTTGTATAGAAGGTTTATTAATACCTCCTCAATCTCTGTATTGTATGACGGTTTTCTAACGGCAGCTTAATTGATAAGATGTATGGTCGTTTTCTGGCAGCAGCTCAATTAATATGTTGTGTGAGCATTTTCAAACAGTAGCTCAATTGATATGCTGTATAGGCTTTCTCTGACAGCATATCATTTGATATGTTGTATGGGTGTTTGATACTGGCAGCTTAAATGATATACTGTATGGGAGGTTTCTGACAGCAGCTCAGGTGATATATTATATGGACGGTTTAAGGATGATGCCTCATTTTATACGGCGCATGGACGGAACCTGATGGTAGTAAATTGGTATGTTGAATGGGTGTCTACTATAGATGTCTGAACTGATAACGTCAATGGACAGTTACTTATGGCAGCTTAGTTGATATGTGCCATTCATGCTTCCTCTTAGCAACTCATTTGAACGGTTAATTTTGATTTCGTAATCGATGTTGTAAAAATCTATCATTATTTTAACATAGTATTTACCGAACAGTTTCCACCTCAGTTACCTTAGCGACGTCTCCAAGCCCTTCGGTGTCCATTAGAAGAAGGATATGGTCTTTGTGTATTGGATGAGGAAGACACCACGCCCATATTCCTTTTGTTTGAGACTTTATAGTCGATCCTAGCGGGAAACCTGAGGAAATAAGATCAAAAGCCGAAGGAAAATAACCTTTTTCTTGGTCTGGATGACAAAGAGGCGTGTCTCGTTTTCCTTGGCGAGAACAGAATCAAAATACAAATCTCCACCTACATAAAAGATGTACTTCATGGCAAATCATTAAATCTCGATCACATATTACGTGATGTGATCTTGTCAAAATAAATCAAATAGGGGAAATTTGAAGGGGAAACCGTAACGTCCAGCAGACAAGGTCACATGCGGATAGACCAGAATGAAGTCCAGAAGATTACCTATGACACACGCGTATCATGATGTAAACCAACCCACACATTTGTCAGCGTGTCAAGTGTACACAGACGTAATTAACTCGATGCCTGGTAACTTAAAGTGTAGATCACTTGCTCCCACTCTCTCAGTGCCACTATCAGAGATGATTTGTGTCCGACTTAAAATCTCTTTCATTCCAAATAGAGTAATAAACCCAATAAAAAATCTTCACTGAGAAAGTGGACCCAGTGTAAGTTTACAGCCTAGGGAAACGAATCTCGCTGTCACAATTTCAAAATATTTACGTCATGGAGTGTAAATAATACTGCTTTTTCAGTCTGAAACAGTTGGGTTCGTCAGAATCAAGATTGAAAGTCATATATTTCATGTAGGCGTTCAGTACCGACTATTGTCGTACTGATGCATGGATTTTTTTATTTGATTACACATACCTTTAAATGGTGGTTATTCACTTTATTTTGATCCTCATACATCCATATTCTTTTATTCTTTTGGATGGTCATTATTTACACGACCAGAGAAATATGTAAAGCAAACCTCAGTGCTGAATTACATGGATATGTTTGAACGAAGTCAACATAAAAGTGTGATTAAGTACAAATATGACGGAATGTCGCCCGAATTGATGTCAAATGGAACGATGCAGGCAAATATTGTACTACCATGTTGTTTGCTATGATAGAGCCGACGTCTTCTTTTCTTGATCCAAGTTAGTACCTGACCACCATTGTGAAATCCATAGCTATCAATACTTTTCGTCTGGTAGTTTGTATGGTGATATTTAATGAGCAGAATATTCAACAATCAGAATTGAATGGAATTTGGTTCAACTATATTAATATTAAATGTTTGAACAACAATTAGTATTTAATTTAATTTGGGTAAATACTCATACATGACCACGTTGACATATTGTTTAATAAAGCCAAACCGGCATATCTGGGCAGATTTCGGGGGCAATACAATCGTTACAAAGAACACACTCTTCCTATTAGAATATCATTGGCATTTGGGAAGGGATGCAGATTTAACTCACTATGTTGACGTTGGTATCCGTATGCAGTCAGTTTCGATTAGCACAAGAAGTTAAGTGTTTTGCCCAGATTCACAACGGAGATGCTTAAACAATCATGATCATAGTTAACGGTGCATCATGCAATGCTTTCTATGGTAGACAACAAGACTGGAGAACTTTAAGTTAACTCCTGAACGTTTAGCATGTATGAAAAACTAAGAGACCCGCGCAGCTATTTTATCACATATCGTAAAACTTCAATCTAAAAGGATAAACTGTTTGTTCAACATTTTGATCTTTTCAAATATTTTGTGTTGATATCGCTGTCCATAGTACGTGTTAAAATTATCAATGCATCTTAAGTTCTCTTTTATAAATTAAGTTGAAAGTAATCCATTGCTTTTAGAAAAGTTACTTTTTCTTATGCGGTTACTGATCCTGTTTGGTGAGCTCTCACGTACGTTATAATAAGGTTCATATCAAGTTTGATGAGTAAGACCTGGCTTCCTCGAAGGCAATAACAAACTGATTGATCATTTTATATGTGGAGGAAAATGTACTTATTAAATTATTATATTGTGGAAACATTTTGTAAGTGCAATATCGTATATTAAGCATTCGTATCCATGCACCAAAACTTACAACATATATATGGACTCTAGGATGTAGGTAGGAGGAAAGGTTGAGTTTAAAATCCGATTGATTAAACAGCATCATTTTGGTTTTATATAGTAGACAAATTTAAAACGTTGTAGCCTTAGTTATTTAAATGTATTTAAGTTTGCTCTGAAATAAGAAAAAAGATGTATTTCTCAGTTTTTGTACTAACTCATAATTGCTACTCACATCCATCTCTTAAGGTTGATCTAGAAATTTCCAGCGAGATATTTGTTGACTTAATATGATTAAATGGTAAAAATTTTTCTGATTATATTTTAGAAATGTAGAAATTTATGTTATTTTTTCTGATCTTAGTTTTTTTTCTAGGAGCAATAAAGAATAAGTATCCTTAATTTTAATATGACACTCATTTACGGCCCAGCTTTGTTCTTTCATATTATGTCATGATATGACTCCACTACCACTTTAAAAATTATCTCAGTGGGTGATGCATGCGCAAAACTTTAAATATTTTCCAAAAGAGTGTTCACCTGGTTAACATTGGTTTTTGCAGCATTCCACTACCATTTGGTCACGTGAGGCAATGTCATCAACACGTGCATAGGACGTCATAAGGTACAAAGTTAAAGACTTGTAGTATTTTATAATAGCGATAGATCAGATTTTAGGATTGTTTAAAGGTAATGTGAACTTTATCCTTTCATTTACTACCTCCTCAACGTGTAACTTTACTGCGTTATAAACCTTTACTATATATTAAGTACTTGGTCTTAGATGGCAATTTCACTACACATGGTATTCGCCATTTGCTCATATCCTGGATTAAGGTCAAAACAATTTGTTTGTCCATGTAATAAACACGCAATTACGTCGCTCAGCCCGTCCTGGATTTAATGGTGAAACATTTGCTGCTTTACAGCAAAACAAAACAGAATTTTAGTTTACTCAGTTTAAAACCATTTTTAGTCTGTTTGTTTTTTTCTTCCTCTTTTATTTAATTCGCTTTGCAGCTTTACCACTTTCAACCACACACAGGTCAGTCTTTTTCTTGGAGTTTGTTTTTAGTTCTTATCTTGTTGGTGTACATTTTTTTTTCTCTTGATCAAAAGCTCTATCGGATCGAAACTTTGGGAAACTTTTTTTTATAACTGCACTGATACCGAACTTTGTTTCATTATTTACATTCAAATACAGTTGAACTTCTTAAGACAGAAACCTCAGAAAACTGACAACACCTTGATACCGAATCACTTTTCTGGTCTCAAATTTTCCTTCAATAATTTCAAAAACTTTTACTTATAATCTTCCCTCCCGTCGACGAATTTCATCATATATATTCATCGTAGTCGGTTTTATTGGCAAATGTGTTGCACTGACAATAGTGACAAATAATGGTCATTGTGGTAGACCATCAGTAAAGCGTTCCGCTCAAGAAAATACTGTTCAAGAGCGTTCATATCTACAATATCGGTATCCTTGTTCGCCCTAAATCAAATTCGGTTCAAATGACTCAGTGTTTATCCAGACGGTACTAAACTATCTTTCTTGTTTGTTTATAAGATTAGATTCTGACCACTGCAATGAATGAGGTGATGAATCTGCTGACACATGATATCAAACATTGATAACGATTTTGTTCCACTTGTTGACGAATATCTGCTTCAAAATGATATTACAAGGTCCTTGTATGCGTTTAAATAAAATCTTGCTAAGGTTCAAAATTAATCAACCATTCGGACCACATCGATTTGTCAATACCAACTCGAAACCAACTAAGAATAATTGCATTTGAACGTGAAAACATCCTCTGCACCACCAGTTATAAAATCACTCAGAGATTTTCTTCTACAACAAGGAAGTGGAATTCATCTCTCAACTCGCACTGGTTACATTTCTCAACGAATATGTTAAAGCGACATTGACTCAGCTGTGAACAAAATATCTCCACTGTAATTCAAACAGGACACACTTGTCCGAGTATCAGTTCTTTGGGCTAATACGAAAGCGACATCAGACATCATTTATTACCGTAATTGGTTTGTTTTTACACACAATTCCCGGAGACTTAAATATTCATCAGACAGACATTGTCTATAATTGTATGACCGCTGAACCAGTAAAATAGTTATGTTATTGTGGGGTTTAACGCCATTTGTCAGCGCACGATAGGTTATACATGGCAGCCATTATAACTGTTGGAGGAAAAACCCGGGAAAATCTTGAGATGAACCAACGACCCACGGGAACCTAATGGCAAGATTTCTCACGTACCCACATTGCCCGCGCCCGAGACTCGAACCCACGCAGACAGGGGTGATACGGCAGTGATCTGTAAAGGTGAGCGCTTTAGGACCATTCGGCTACCTGGGCTCCACCAGTAAAATCGAGTAATTGGTTAGAAGTGAGTGCGTTTTGCGCTGCAAGTGATAGGTATGGACAGGGTCTGCCTGTCAAGCAGATATACCACAAGATTACATTATTAATAGAAGAATAATAATGGATCATCAATGTTTCTGAAGCGAATTAATAATCGAGGCGGACCAACAACTGCGAGATGAAATCACTAAGAGAAACACGTTGCATATGAAATACAAGCGTGCATATCATGTCGCCGGTGTAATTTGTGGAATCGCAGCTGTAACCACCATTGGTTGTGGTTTGATGGGAATAAATAACCACGTCAATTATCACATCAAGGCCTTTCGATACGATAACATTCATGAATACGTGTGTAAAACAAAAAGTCTCAGTATGATTACTAAACTTAACTTGATGGCAATCGAGAACAAACTAATTAGCATGACCGAGTTCGAGACTATCTTGGTGGAAATGGGAAACAGTAATTTCACCTGCGGGTGCACAGTTGCGCAAATAAGTGTGATTTAATGGTAAAATCATGGGGTATAGATAACGTGGACCTATATCAGTGAGCTTGAACTAAATGCCCCATTTCCATCTACTACAGCACTTTTATATAAATACGAAAGGAGAGTTAATGCATTTGTAGGGTTTGAGTGTAAAAGAAAAACAAGAAACCTTTTTTCCCTGGAATTAAAAAGACAAGCACATCCTTGATGTTATAGATTTTTTCTTCTTTTTTCTACACTGGAAATTATTTCTTCAAGTCACAAAACATCAAAAGGTTAGATATGGTCGTGTTTCCTTAAGGTGTATAAGTAAATAGTAAATATGTATGTATGTATGTATGTATGTATGTATGTATGTATGTATGTATGTATGTATGTATGTATACAAGCATGTATGCATTTGTTTACCTTTTGAGAAGTTAGTTATGTCTATTTTTATTTATGAGAGAGAAATAATCGGCGAATAGGACATGATCATGCACACAATGATTTACCTCTATTAGCGCCTGCAAGTCGATTTAGCAGGTATGATTTACCAGTCCTGTACAACCCAACTATGGTGACGATGTGAAGCTTATTCTCCAGCAAGGTTATTTGGTTGAGCACCTCCGTTTTGATGCACAAAGTCCCTTCGTGGTCAGACTCTATGAGACAAAGGGGCTCTTTAAACACCGGAAGAGACAAAATATCCACTTTTGTCAATTTTCAGCAGGCTGAAAGAGAGGGTGGCACCAATTTCAAAATCTTCAGATAGCTTAGTGCAAAGTGTTTGGATATGTATTAAGTTTAAGATATTAACAAGTACAATGATAACATAATAAATGAATGTGATGTGATGTATAATCCACGACAAGGCAACCTCATGAAATGAAGGACACAATCGCGTTAATTGATCATACACAAGTGTCCTATTCTCGTTGTGATTAGTGATCATCATATGGTATATTCAGTTGGAAAATGGAACACAATTAAAAAAGTACTCATATAGATAGAAAATATCACGATTTAGAAACCGTAAATGTTCAAAAGTTAACGGAAGATTTAAGAGAAGTTCATTTGACCACAATTCAGGTTTATGATGACATAAATGATGTATGATTAGCCTTCAAGGAATAATTATTTCATATAATTTGTCAACTCTTAACATACAGAGGTAGAATGAGGTCAATTTTGGAGCATTGGACTAATAATCCACGCATATCATAGATTTCCTAAATGAGAAAGCTAGCAAACATTAATGTAAAAATGCTTAACTTAGTTATAGGGATTAAAGAGGTAAAGTTCTTCTTTTTTTTTTTTTTTAAATAAAACAGATATGTAAAAGGAAATTACATAGACGAAGCTGTTCATCAGTCATAAAACACAGCAAAAAAATTTTGGAAAAAAATTAAATATCTTCTGCCTTCTTGTAAAGCACATTTATGTACTACATTTCGTACCGCTGATGTCGAAATCGTGAAAAGTTTGTGATTTATTCTAAAGCATCGGGTCAGGCAAAGGCAAGGACTTTGATTCATCGTTCCCAAATATTGGACGTACGTCACATGAAATTTTCTTTCAGATATCAAATATTACTGAGGATTTTGATGGAAAGGGAATTATAAACGTGTTTAATTACATTTGTTGTTCCGTTTATCACTCGTTACACTCTCCCTTCCCGCTCCCTCTTTTTAATACTAATACTACTTACAGGGCATAGTCCCCTGTCTGGACCCTTAAGCCTGCCCTTTGTACGCAGGGGCATCACATGTGTGTATTTCCATGGTAATCTGCACCCACTTTCCATATGAGACGCTCGAGGCTTTGGAACTGAAGGCTAGGATTCTTGTCGCTATAACATTGCATGCCGATATGTTTTCAGCAGCCATCTTCAGCTTTCTGAAGGGAGGAATCTCTGTCTCCAGCCGCGCTGCGGTACTTGTTGGAGGCGGTTGAAAAACTCTCGGCATGCTTTATCCACCTGGACAATTTGAAAGTGAAAGCCTTCTTTGAGCTACTCCTCTTCTAAAGACTTATTCCCTTCGTGGCATCTCAAGACCTGTATATTCAATAACAAAGGTCACTCGTTTCCTCTCGTGGCCTGCCGAAGGAAGCGCATTCATCCTGATTGCCTCCACCCACCCCGAGCCGTCACAAAGTTGTTGAAAACATGCACGCCAGTCCAAGAAGCAAACCCATTTTAAAACACCCCTCGTGCATTGGTTGCAAAAGAGACGTCGCCGAAAAATCCAGATGGAAAATTTGGTGTCCCTTCTCTATCACCGAAGGAAACAGGGGAGGGATCCCACTGCTAACAATTGCCGTAGGTGCTCAACTAACCTTTTTTCAGAGTTCCAGTCGAGCATAACATACGATGGTTGTTACCTCTCTCAGATATTGCCAGCTTCAGTTTTTGGGAAGATCCTCCTCTGTCAAACATCTTCCTGCTGTTCCATCAGCGGCTAAACGAATAAGTGCACTCCCTTTTGAAAAAATGGTGGAGTAGTAACGGTGTTAAATGACCAGTCCCAGACCTTTCGTTGCCCCCATTTTCAAGGTATCAAAACAAAGGAGTACAGATTCCGTTGATTGCCGACCTTTCTGCCCTATAAAAGATTATTCTACCTCTGTTTATTGGAACAACAGATAGAAGGCATACCAATGATAGCAGCACAAGATGTTTACCCAAGCACTTACACTAGCTGACTTTAATTACCTATAGATGAGTGTCTGCTGGGTTTAATAGTTTTAAGGATACCAGTCTCCTACAAAAACTGGCAAATTCGCCTACGTAATACAGACAGGTACGATATTACTGATATTAAAATGCTGGTATTTTATTTTTTGGTGCGTGTGTGTTTGCGTGTGTGATTTGGTATTTTAACGTAGCTTTAACACTTTTCAGTCATATTGCTGTGATGTCTGCAGTGTGGCAGTTTAAAGTTCATGTCTAACACTGGGTCATCATGCCGCAGACATATAGCATGATGTCACACACAGTCACATTATCCTGACACCATGCCGACCAGTTCTAACACTAACCTCTTAATGCTGAGCGCTGGGCGAGCCAGCTGTTAGCACTATTTTTATAAGTCTTTGGTATGAGTCGGCCGGGATTAGATTTTTTGGGGTTGAGAGGGGGGAACTAATTCGAATGATTTAATATTTACCTGTCGGTCCTGCTAAATTCCCTCTTGATGATGGCTAGTACGCATTAACCTAAGGTCTATAACGCAGAGGAACATAATGGCTCTGTGTTCTTTGAATTCCGAACTTCTGGATATTTCCATCTAACCGGTGCTTGGAATTTGTATTATACCGACAATGATAAAAACAATTTAGCCCGGAAGATAAGTTATGCAATATCGAGAGATAAATATTGAATCATTAAACCTAGTTTCGTCCTGCAACCGCCAAAAATACATTTTACTACATACATCATCAGCATAGAATGTTGAAAACACGCTCTTCGGTGGTTTTGCTCCTATGTCAATAGCAGAAAGTGAGTTGGAGTGGCAGTGTCTCGGATTTCAAAGTAAATATCCATAGGAATCCAACAGAGATCAGTCTTAGACACTTTCTTTATTGTAATATAAGAATATTGGTGTAACTGAGAGAAAACTATATGAAGATATGAGCTGTGAAACTGGTGTATGACAATAAACTTGGGTTAGCTTTACAGAAATCAAAATGTAAATCCTTATATACTAAGCACGGTGAGCAGCCATATTTAGAAAATGGAACAAATAATTATTTTTTTGAAACTTTAAAATGTAACAAACGTTTAAAAATCTGCATTGACAATCTCTCATCCTGGTCCATCCAGTTTGAAATACTTTCCATAAATATATCTAAGTAAATATAACTTTTAGAATGCGTTGGCTGTTTTATGCCAGATTAGTTTATAGGAAAAATGTACAATACAGTGTATATCAACTAACGTAATGTGTGTGGAGAACTCTGTAGTTCTTCTTATATGCAGAGACTTTGCAGTTTATATCAAAAGAGCTAGGGTAATTTTAAATGTCAACGTTATTTCAAAACTTATATCATCTCTTTTTAACACCATAAAGTGGATGCCAATTAAGGACTGGCATGTCATTAGTACAGGGTAGCTAGGTCACATCTTTATGATCACGGTATGTTAACGTTCATGAATCTGTAGTCTGCTATATTTTTTTTTCTTTTATGCAATAGATGATAACCTTACAGACTTTCCTGCTTACACATATTTAATACATGTATATTTTAATTGTATTGCTATAATGTAGCATAGTTATTAGCTAATTATGTCACCCGAGATAAATGAAATATATTATTATTATTATTATTATTATTATTATTATTATTATGTATCGTAGCTGAAGTTCTAGCAGTGTTAATATTATATGTAGTCGAAATATTTTGACGCCATTTTGAGAACATAACTTTCACTTAGACGTGGCAATAAAGACTGATACATATTCATCTAATTTTCTACATTTTGCAAAGTGTGTAATAATAACAGCAGCATTATTATTAGTGGTGGTACTGAAAATGGTATTGGTAGTAAAAACAGGAGCGGTGGTCGTTCTTTATTTGCTGAATGTTCCCCATGTTAATCAGTATTAGTTAAAATACATTCTAGCCTCTAAAGGATTCATGGCATTACAAATTGCGGTTATTATTATTATTATTATTATTATTATTATTATTATCATTATTATTATTATTTAATTAAAACATTTTTAAATTTTATCGGCAAAAGTTTATTGCAGAGGAAGTAAAATGAATTAATGGGAGAAAACAGGAATTTTGATTCAGAGCCTAGTTTCTTTTGGTTGAACTGGCAACATTACTAGGCAACATAAAAATCAGAAGGAAAGACGTTCAAAGATCAAAATATTTCTCATTCTACCAATCCCCTTCCTCTTTTGCTTACGATTCCTCCACCCGTTTTATTTTGTGTTTGCTTTAATCGTGTTGATTTCACTGTGCCTAAAATGAAAAAGATAAAATGCTTACCTCCGTTCAACGATAGAGTTATCTATACTTCCTTGTTTTACGATGACAGGTATTACAAATAAATACCCCAATAAATATTATTTGGTATTCTTCAAACACAAACTATTTTCAATATTTTCATGCTTCGAGAGTCAATTGCGCATACTGAAATATATATCTTGTCATCGTCTATAATTCCGCGTTTAAGTGATTTTCCAGCATAGCTTCTAATCAGCATTTCCGTCCTTTGCGATTATGTTAAACATGATATCGTTCAGGTCAAAGCAAAAGGGTGCACTTTTTACATGGAGGGCTTTGAGTGTCTGAAAATGGCGTTATCTATTGATTTTTTCCAAACGTATAACTATGTTACTAGGTTCGGACTGATTTTTAGAAAATGACGTTTATATATGACATAGCTTGTAATAGTTCACAATTTAACATAAGTCCCATCCACTTTATTCGTGCAGAGGAAAATCATTAAACGTTACAGACACACAAACCGGTATGCGTACTCATCATGCATATTAATTGTGGCACTTACTGGAGACATAACCAGTGGCATACGTAATCGTCATTGGTATGAATTGTGGCATTTACTGGTAGTACTGAGCTATATATATTCTTTCCCTACGTTAATACTAAATATATTTCATCGTGTGCTACCAAAAAGTGCTACTTTAACGAGAAGCAAAGCCATAAGTTAAATTATATCGTTTTTGGTACGACAAAATGAAATATATCGAGTATTAACGTGGGAAAAGAAAATTGTCATTTTTATATCCAACCTAACTTGCTCCAGAATCGAAGTTTAGAAGATTAAACTCACTCTTAGGCACAACACGTTCACCCCCACTCCCTTCTCGTAAGTTCACCTCACCTTTATAGGCCGATCATATAAATATACGTAACGTAAGACAGCAGTACAATGGTTGACCTAATCTGTCACACTAAATATATTTTTGTCATTGTTTAAACAACATGAGTCCGATTCAGCAATGCATCGCTTCGAGTTTATAGTAGCTGTAAAGGAATTGAGTGGAAATAACTTCAGAGAGATACTAACGGTTTATGGTCAGATTTCTTTATTAAAGGCTAATGTCCATGTCTGTAATGTAAGGCAGTTTCAATTTATTTGTTGTAGCTGAAAAAGTACTCGTTTTTTGTTGCTGCAGATACAACCCTTGTGGACACACACATGGCACGATGGGCAATTTTATATTTTCACATGTGAAAATATAAGGATGTATTTTTCAAATGGGACAATATAAGGATATATTTTGCACATGTGAAAATATATGGAAAAGTATAAATATTATTTTGCCAAAACTCCCCCCCCCTCTCTCTCTCTCTCTCTCTCTCTCTCTCATTTATTTAAGTTTGTCTTATTAAGATATAACTAAATTGTTAACTTGGGTTTGAGTTCTGGCTTAGCCTTGATAATGCCCTTAGACGATTGTAGAAATTTACAGTCAGGGTTAATTATCCATTAAGATGATTCAGGTTATTTTCTTCAGAACAGATTATTGCGACATAGGTCAAGCGGGGATGTATATAAATTTTGAAATATAGACGATTATTTAAATTATTTATTATAATATAATTATTAACTGTTTGGAATAAAACACTATATTTTGAGATTATTGTGCATAAATTCAAAAAGACATTCTGGATTATTTCATTGTGATACAAAAGGGTATTGGTATATCGACACATTCAAAACCATTGGTTCATCGGCGCAATCAAGATCGGAATTCATTCGGAACACCAGAGGAGTTCATTCTTTTGAACCAGTGATATAACTTTTATGATTGTCATTTTGAATGTCAATACTTAAAGTTGAGTTCCTTTTAAATTTTGCACTGTGTATTCTATGGAAATAAATCGTTTGTTTAATTTTACTAAACATGTTAGGTTTGCTATATATAGTGCTTGAACATCATGTTAAAACGAATTAAAACGAATTGGACCTTTCAATGTACAAAAGAACCTAACGCATAGTAATTGTACAGTTTGGTAAAAGGATTAGACTTTTGAATGTACATTTACACCTTTCTAAATATTTCACACATGCGAATATATACACATTTCCTAAATGGCAGAATCAGAATTCACCAAGATCGAGAGGGAAATTCCACATGTACAACCGATCATGGGGACCGATCCGGTGGCCTAGTGGTTAGAGCGTCCGCTTCGGATGCGGGAGGTCGCGGGTTAGAACCCCGGTCGTCATACCAAAGACTTATAAAATTGGTGTTAACAGTTGCCTCGCTAAGCGCTCAGCATTAAGAGGTTAGTGTTAGGACTGGTCGGCCTGGTGTCAGGATAATGTGACTGGGTGGGACATCGTGCTACATGTCTGCAGCATGATGCCTCAGTGCTAGACATCACTATAAACTGCCACACTGCAGACATTGTAGCGATTTGACTGAAAAATTGTTGAAGCTATGTGAAAAATCCAAATCACACACACACACACACACACACACACACACACACCAATCATGGGGCTAGAGAAGATTATTTGATTGCCTGAACCATCTTCTTGAAATATTGTTCTGACTTTGAAATGCTTGTATGAACGAGTCTGTACACTTCCCTATCATATAGGAGTCCACATCCCTATCATAGACGAATACACCCTTTATTAAGTCTGATTTCATAACTATACTGTTTGTGCTGCATCTCAATAAATAATGGGGCGAGAACAGTATCTACCATTATGTAAAAAAGGCTCTTCAAATGACCTTAACAATTAAATAGGTGTCTCTCTCATTGATGTGTTGAATATGTTTTATAATAGTATTTTAAACCAATGTCTCAGTCAGCGGTAGAAAACTAATAACAAAATTGAAAAAATTGAGGTGGGATTCCGAAATGCTACTCACAAATCGATAATATATTTCCATTGCAAGCAATGTTGGGTGATAGACTTTTCAGAGGCTTTTGACTCAATCGATCGTGTAAAATTACTGAATTGCTTAGCTAACAAAGATATGGGTGGAAAGTTGCTTGAAGTTCTAATCTAAATGTACACGAATTTTCGTTCAGGTGTGCCGCTGAAAGGGCTGATTGAATTTGTCACGTGTAATATTTGTACAAGACAAGACTGTTTATTGATCCTATTTTTGCTCAATGTATTTATAAATAATTGATATCTGACGTCCGAAAAGATGCCCAAATGGTATTTTTATTATGCAAAATATATATAATATATATTGTTCCGTTGTATGCTCCTGATGTTTCAAATTGCACCAAAGCAGTCGGCCTTCTGCAAATACAAATATCGTCGAAACTTTCTGTGAAAATAGTGCAATATATATTAATTTAGATAAAACTAACATTATTGTATTCAGAAACAATGGAGTTTTGCAGAGTAAGGAAAAGTAGCATTATAAGTGTATACAAAGTCTAACTGTTATCTGGTTATCTATACGTGGGATTAACATTCACTCCTAAACTAAT
>JAECUM010000511.1:0-199420 GCA_016617855.1 Megalonaias nervosa | reverse complement strand
TATTGCATCATTGTCGATGGCTTTTCTAACAAGTACCACGATGTGTTTAGCGCCAACTGTAACTTTTCTAACATGTCTGCAGAATCCAAATATATGTGATAGTGGAATCACACATGAAATTCTTCATCGCCGTTTAACACTGGTCGATGTGATGCGAATACCAACTTGAAATTTTCTTTCATTGATGCAACTTCAGTTCCAGCTGCATTCAGTTTTACGTTGCTACTTTCGGGCTGATCAGTGGTATCCTTTGCAAACATCACTGATGGACCAGCTGATCTCGAGTAATCATCGCTGTATCTTGCAAGGCCAAGTATAGTCGTGGCAACGTCGACGTTTTCCAGGCATGATTCAATATTTCGTCCGTCGATAATATACGTGGCACTGTTAAATTACGCCATGACGCCATTATTAACAAAACCAGCTTGATTACCAATTCCGTACGCTGTATCATCTACTTTCTAAAGTCTACCTTCGATCTCAATAAATGCCTCAGCGGGCAGGAAATATCTGCTTGTATCCTGAACCTCGATTCTTCCTCGTGCGTTAGGTACACGTGCGTCATAAGAATAATATTGATAATCGCGCACCAATTCATCCTTGAGAACTGGCGCATCCATGTCAAATGCTGGATCAGATACACGTTTAAACATTATTTATATTTGTTATCGTCTAACACGAAGACCACTTCCTGCTATCAGACTAGCAGTTATATTTTGTTTTCTTTTTCTGACAGGGGTACACCAGCCAACTCTACTAGTTTTTGATTTGCAGCTTGATTTATTATTTTACTGGCACCTGCTGGCATAACTTCAGTGCTGGGCAATTTTACTGGCTGAGGTCGGACCGCTGGCGATCTGCGGATTAATCGTGCTAGTCTATCCCTGATTGCTGAGAATGCTTTACTAGCAACATCACCAACAGCACCAATACCTTCATCACGAACAATGTCAATAGCTTTCATTCCCAGTTGCTTTGCACTGGTATTGCTTTTGGGGCTATCCTTCTGAATAGACCCTGAACAACATCACCAAGTCCATCACCGTAGATCGCTTTATATGCTGGTAATCGCGAATTTATCACCCTGACCGTTACAGGTCCACGTTGAGCATTATGTATGATCATATTATTTTATTGTCACTGATCTAATTGCATCAATCACTGTGGTAATCATCAGCGATTTCATCGATGAGGGACCAATAAACATTAATGTCCATGATACCGCCTGTAAATAATGTCTGACAAATAGCAGCTGTTTCATTGATGATTTCTGGGGAATTATTGCCGGCTCGTCTTACACCAATTAGAATTTCTAATCTGTCAACATCGGCAAGGACGCTATTGGGACAAAGTTTATCGGGCAACGAAAGGGTTTGTTTTTTATGACCACGAAGTGTTTTTACACTACCAGTGGCAAGATCTATCTTGTCCGGATTTTTTTGCCTGGTTGTTGTAATTGTTGCTTTTGTAACTGTGCAAAATATTCATCTATTCCATTGATAAATGCAATATATTTTTTATCACTATTTCGGGCCTGATCAACTCAGTAGTGCATGCGACATATCCATTTGTACCAGGTATCACGACCTACAACATAATCAGCGTACTCAGATTTCAGAACTTTTTCTCTCTCATCAAAACTACGCGCGGCAAACACAGATAATTTTTCCACGCTGTCAATTTTTTTTTTTTTAAGAAGGCAATACTCTTTTCGGTAAATTTATCATTCACTTCAGTTCTGACTTTTGATTGTTCTTGTTTTGGTTCTGGTATAAGATCCTTTATATATCCTATTTCACCAAGAGGTTGTCAATACCTTCAAGTATTTTTTGCACTGGTTGAGCAGCAGCAATTTCACCTGGAAGTTCTGTTAGAATCTTTTTTGTTTGTTTAGTTCTTTCTGCTATTTTTCCAGCTGATTTAGCAGTTTGTTCCAACGTGGGAAGAAGACCTTTGGTAGCCTTTGTACCCGTTTTAAATAACTGTTCCGCACCTTCTGTAAATTCCACCTGAGACTCCTGACGATCTTGTAATCTTTGCTTGACAGGATCACTGACTGGAAGATATTTTTAAATTGCCTCTAGTCGCTTTTAAGCTAGTTTAGTTGTGCGAGATTCCATGGTTAGCGTAGGATCGCTCATGATTTAATTACGCCACCAGCATCAGGGATGGGACGACCAACAGTGAATATCCCGGGTCGGTAAATAACACTGTAGAGGCCTCGGTTTAGTGCAGCCCAGTTAGAAGTTTCGGTTTAGAATTATTGACGCTTGTATTTTCATTTTCGTAGGAAGCTTTATTATTTAAAAATAAACTTGGTCTGTTCACCCCTCCGTAGGAAGCTTCTTTTTTTTTCACAAATAAATTTGGTCTGTTCACCCTCCTTGCTGCTGGTTCTTACAATATGCAGGGAACATTGTATTCAGAAATAAACAGGTGAACTAGATGTGATCAGGGGCGTCCAGATAATGGGGGGGGGGGCAAAAGCATGTAGTGGTCAGCTATTAAGTTTTATGGATGTAGGCCAAAACATGTTTAGAGATGAAATCGGGACACATAGCCCCCCACTCCCACCCCTTTGGACCTCTGTGCGGGCACCCATGCATGTGACAGGTGCATTATTGCATTATAAAAGAATTGTAGTTTCTGTCAAGCGTAATAAAAATCTAGTCTCTTGGCAACACGTGAGATTATGTTGATTCATATCTAGATCATATTTTGTATCTTTTGTGATTTTTTAACGTGATATGCGACATTAAAAAAATGCATCCTTTGTGACTGGATAACTCTTACACCTGGTTAGTTCCAGCAGAGTTATCTCTCTTAAATGTAAGGTAGTACATGGTTTGTCCTCGTCTAATTAATAATTTTACATTGTTCTCTGAGACATTGTAAAACGGGCATGCTGGAATAGGATAGAAAGTATATTTATTCACAAACGTTCACATTAAGGTCTAGAGAAATACAATTGGTACCATGAGACAATAAAGCATACTGCCATCAAGTCACTAATGAGAGGCAGAGTACCTAGGTATAATTCCGACTACCGGGGTAATTCCGTCCACTTTCATGATAATAGTATCAAACGTATAGGAAGTAAATATCCGATGCATATTAACAAATACCAAAAAAAGAAAAGCATCTCTTTAACCTGGAGTGGTTACCCTAATGGTACCAAAGATCGCGAAATCGTGCTAATGGAAAGATATGTCAAGTGCTATTCCGGTAACGTGTTGCAAGCGGGAAATTTCAAGTTTCATCAAGAAAGATTTGGGTCTGCACAATTCGCATTCCAGGTTTGTATTATCATATTATAAATGTATATCACTGATTTTTCTTCACAAAGAGAGTTTTATCTTTGCAATATAAACTTAAGTATATCTCCAATTAATTATATTTTTCCAATATCTCCAAAGAAATAAAATGGTCGGAATTACCCATGATATTTTCCTGTGCCAGGGGTAATTCTGACCAGTCTTGCATATGATAAAATCTTGTAGGCTCTTTGTTTGGTTGTATGTAGTTTTATGCATACATCAATAAACTGACAATCAGATCAATCAATAAACTTTGATCAATGAATTAAATGCTTGATCATTCGATATTTATTTGAATTATTGATATACAAAAGTATTAAGATGTGGCTGCTGTTTTTATCATGTATCAAACTGTGATCATATGTTTTAAACTTTCTCCCCAAATATTCAAAATCAGTCAAGTTTATGTTCTAATAATTATAATTCCATCCATCCATCTACCCATCCAAACAGCTATCAATCTATGTGTTCTATATGAACCCCACAGTTGTTGACAAATTCTTCCAAAATCTTCAAAGAAATATTTACAAATTTAAATCTACATGGCAGTCCTCATTTAATATGAAATTGTGGCGAGACATGCAAACAGTTTGAACACAGTCCAACAACTGTGTTTGCCAGAAAAGGGGCCAGAAGTGTAATTGGTAGAACGTCTAACTCTAGAGAAAATGTTACAATCCTCGCCTGTGTCAGTGCAGCAGGAACAGCAATGCTTCCCATGTGCATTGCCACGGGGAAGACAAAGAAGTGTTTGCAGTCATTTAACTGCATGAATGCCCCATTTGGTACAGTATGGACCTACCAGGAGAAAGCTTGGATGTGCGATATCTTAGGTGAAGAATGGTTTAGGGGAGTTTTCTTGAAGAATTGTGTCCCTGAGCGACCATAGCTTTTGATCCTCGATTCTCATGGGTCGCATGAAGTCATGGGATTACTAGAAGAGGCAAAAAAAGAGAATATCCATATTTTAGCATTACCGCCACACACCACCCACTACTTACAGCCATTAGATAGAAGTGCCTTCGGGCCTTTCAGTAAAGCCTACTACAGGGTATGCACGGAGTTCCTAACAGAAAATCCTGGATTACTTATCAATAAGGCCACATGGCCAAGATCATTCCGTCTGGCATGGCAAGACGCATTCACATCCACCAATATAAAATGTGGCTTCAAAGGAACTGGTCTTTTCCCAATTATTAGAGCAGCTATACAAGAGTCTGCTTTCTTGCTATCAGTACCATATGATAGGCCTCAGCCTGAGCCTGCCCTTTCAACATCATCATCAATCAGTAGTCTCGTTCACATACCATGTAATTGAACAACTTCAGACCCTGTAGCTTCTCCATTTAATGCGTGTAATACAATCTCTCTCACAAAAGTCCCATCAGCCTTAATGACATTTCAGGATTCCAATGATACTGAAACAACACCGCTCGAAGGACTTATTTTAGCAGAGGTACCCATCGAGGCAGTTGAAAACCTTCAGCATTCTCCATACATCATTGGCTCAGACGTGCTTTTGGCTAGTACAACCAATGATGAGCTTGATGTCAGCACACTTCTCATCGATTTTGCAAATGGAACATCACTGCTTGAAGGCGGGAATGAGAAAGAGATAGAAATGCCACATACTTCATTGTCATCAATGAGTAATGATGACGAGAGTGCTAATTTTGATGTCAGGGTATCTTGGAATCCCGAATTAGATAATATTTTGGTACTGCCATTGCAGACGGAAAACACAAAGGTCAAAGTCGAAACATGCCATCACATCGCATCGTCTTTTGACGAGTGATGACATAATTTATGAGAAGAAAATGGCTCTTGTTCTCAAGGAAAAAAAAAAAAAAAGCTGCGGAGAAAGAAAACAGAAAATGAAAGGCTAAAGAGAGAAAGGCTAAAAAAGACTGAAGCTAAAAATACTTCAAACTCAAAGTAAGATTGTAAAGGAAGGAGAAATACTAGGAGCAGCGGAATGAAAGTATATTCAGAATTAGCTCAATTGCAATGAAATTTATAGCTTGTTTTAATAAATATTCTTTTAACATGTTCTTTTGTGCTGCCTATTAAACTGAAGTGCTACCAGTATGTTTGTTGGAGTATCTTTCCTAAACGTAGGTACTTAGAAATATGTTAAATAATGCCACATCAGAGCCATAAATAGCTAATTAGTTTCTGGATCATTGAAACAACTGTCTCTTGATTGCGTGCAAATATTTATTAGGCATTTTGGCTATATACTGACGAATAAGGAAAACTTGGAAGGGGGCAGGGTAAAAGCGAAATGAGAGTATTTAACAGATGAATACTATAATACTCCCGTTAAGAAGATGCCAGTCTTTGCAAGGAAAACATTGGTCGTTGTTATCCTTTAAATTGTGGCCAATTTGCTAACGTTTCATGCCGGAATAATTATTAACCCAATTATACTGTAATTAAGATCTCTTTCGAAAGCTATAATAATAACAATAATTAATAATTATTATTATATTGCCGTTTAACACCATACAAGACATATAGCAATACAACGTAAATACACACAAAATTAAAAAGAAGTAGAGTTAAAACATATAGGTATGACAAAACGAAACCACAAGACAGACAGAAATGCATACACCTTGTATACTAAATCGCCCAAACTGCCACTGATGCTAGGCACCTATTTTTCTGTTGAAAAAACGATCTTTTATTCTTTTTACTGTTTATTTCTTTAATTTAAAAAACTGTTACCTTACATAATCTATTGAATAAGTCTAATTGGGTGTGGGGCAGCTGATATACATTCTTTGCTACTATGGAGTGTGTATAAGCATAGAAAACATACATTTTTAAATATCTTGTATAATTGCAGGAATTCATGTGATAATAACACATTACTTGGAATCTAATTAAATAATGGAATTAAAGATATGTGGATTATGTTGTACATGGATGCTCGGGAATACCCATTGGTAGGAACTGCCCATATGCCGGTCGGAATTACCCGCACGCTGGTCGGAATTATCCTTCTCTGGTCGGAATAAGCCAGGTGTTGTGGACGGAATTACCCCCATTGATCAGACTGAATAAAATCTTATTATCTGTGGCTGTTTCATGTCCGCGACTAATATTTGTGGCCTAATCTCAATGCTGGTGTTATACAAAGTTGACCTTCGACCTTTTGATAAAGCCTTTTATTCGGATATGTTCATAGGGCAGTCTTGGTTCCAAAGTAGTCGGAATATGACCCATTTACCCTAGCGCACTTTGCGGAATAGCTGCCAAAAGGTCAATGACCTGTAATAGATAGCACGATACTGTTACTACTACAAATAGCTGAGCATGCACTGCAGACGATAAATAAATAAATACTACTACTCCTACTACTAATGGCTTTAATTACAGTGGGTGACACAATTAGTTGCATGGAAGTAATCCTCCTTGGGGCCCTCTATGAGTTTACAGTACATATTTACATCAGACTTAAACTTGTTATTATTCCCACTGATTTTATTTTTAACATACCCAAATATTAACGAAATACAGGAATCCACCTCACAGTAATCCCCGCATCGCATGCAATTTCTACAATGCAATACAAATATAATCTGCACAAATATATATATTTTAAGTGCCGTGGCTGGTCGCAATAGAGTAAGGGAAATAAGTCATTCGGTCTGATTCTCTGTAAAAGACACAATATTTGTCCACTTCCTGTACTGAAATGACCTGGATTGATTGAGGAGAATAAATAGGAAGGTAAACAACGACCGTTCAGAATCGTCATCCTCAATTTTCCTGATGTTGACAATTTTAGGTTTGAATCAGTGTGCATTTTCGAGATTAATGTGATTTGTGTTGAAATTTGTCATCAACCAGTTTGAATGAAATGATTCGAAATAGGTCTAGGATAGTTTCTTTTTTTTACACCTCTCAACATACTTTCATGAACACTCTATTCACAGCCTGGGTTATCTCAGCAGTTTACGTTATGCCGTATCTTTGATCAGAACACAAATTAATGTTACTAAAGGGAATTAGGAAGTTACATGGATTGTGTTTTAAATGGTAACTTTCCTCTTTTTATTACTCTTGGGCTTTTATTTAGGCCAAGGAAGAATATTGTTGTGTTTCCGGTCACCGGACTGACCCAGTTTCACGCATAAGAGTTAGGGCGTAGGGGCCAGTTTTTATGTACAAATTTAATGCCGCAATCAGTGACCTATTATAAAAAAATCATAAAAAATCAAATGCACAAGTGAGGTCAAAAAGGTCCATATTTTTAGATACCTATATTAAAACAAAGCATAATAATAGTATCCACTTGACCAGAGAAGTCAATGGCAGTTCATAGCAGAAGAAGTTTATGCACCCCAACCCCAAATTTATACCTGCAATTTTCATGTCCGAAGGTCATTTCTGACACCATGTGATGCTCACAGTGCAAACACAAGGCCTTTTCCTAGATGACAATTCTGCAAAACAATGTGTACTAAACAGGCTGATGCAATTGAAAATAGTTGTCATCCAAGCAGTTTTTGAGATATTCTACTTGCCCCAAACCCATGTGTTCATGGCTATGGGAGGCTAGCTCTTTTTCCTAGCCAACTATTGGTATTTCACTATCAACATACTGCAGAGTAACTATGGAAGGTGTACATGCCTGACATCAATTTCAAGAACAACACAAGCCTGAAACATCTAGTTCACAAATATATCCATATCTTTAATTAGTGAACAATAATAGCTGAAAAATTCACACCATAGCCTTAAGTTAAGAAATTTGCCAGGGGCCAATTTACGAAACTGCACCCTGCCACCTTAGAATGGCTGCTAATGATTTACCAAAAATAATACAAGCACACACAGACACACATGAGTGTGTATTATTTATATCTACATTGTAAGGAACTGTTTATACATCATCCCTGCAAATCTTCCAGAAATTGCTGTGAGTTTTTAAGACTCAAAAAGTGTATATTGTTGTCCCAAGGGACATAGTACAATTGAAAATAAGTTTTCAATTTATATATGTCTATGGAAAATGGCTGGAAATTAAATTTGAGTAAGAGAAAGTAAAAATATATGGGTTTTTAAAATAGCATTTAATGCACTTTCAAACTAAAAATTGCTTATAGATTTAATTATCATTGTTACACATTGCCAATGATTATAGTCAAAATTTTCTCAAGTCGAAATGTAATGAATTAAAACATACGGAAGTACAAGTTTCCTCAAATAAAGGTATTCACATGAATTTTTCTGGGGAGGGGGCAAAGCCAAATATCATGCCTGTGGATGCACATGAACTTAAGCCATAGTTGACCTTGATATGATGGAGAAGACAACGAAGAAAGCTATGATCCATACTAATTATCTCGATTCACTTGTGAGTGATATTCGTGAGAGATACATCCAGAAAACTGCTAAAATACAGATTGATCCATATAAACTGCCTGCTGAAGCTTTTAGCGACGCTCGGACGAAATGGCCTGAGGTCAGCTATGTAGGCGTTGTTCAGTTTTTGATTTTTCAGCAATCAGCATACACCAAGGATCAGTTGAAGAACTACAAGTCTCTTGATGCATACAAGCTTTTCCAAGACAGCTGGATCCAAGAAATACTGCACAAGGAAATTAATGGGGTTCATTTGTTAAGAGCAAAGGTATTTACACTTCCGGTTTTTTTTCCTTCTCTTTTTTCATAACGTAACTTCAGTTAACTCCATTTTATTACTGCAGTAGCTTGTTTGTGATGACAGATTTATTGACTTAAAATCAGTTAAAATAACAATAGCATTTTCAATTTTATTTGAACCATTCATCCCTTTGTGAATTTGCTGTAACCACACATTTAATAATGGGGTTGATTGATAGTACATGTAAACATTCCTCATGTACATGTATGGATACATTCGATACAAAAAGCTAGAGTACTGATGCACTATTGAACATTATATATTCTATGTTGTAATGTTTCCTTCATTCTAAATTCCAGGTGACCCACTCTGTGCAAGTCAGAGAGAACCTCTAGAGCCATGGGTTATTGTTGCCACAGATGGGAGTGTGGAATCAGCACATTGCACATGCATGGCAAGACTGGGGGAATATTGTACTCACGTTGACGCAGTTTTGTTTGCCTTGGAGCCAGGTGCTAGAATATGCAAGGAAGCTACAGTGACTGATGTACCTGCATACTGGATGCTTCCTACTTCAGCTAAATTTGAGACACCATATAAATGATTTAAAGATATGGACTTGCAGTCTGCAGTAAAAAAACGACAACTTTAAATAATGAATCTGTGCACGTTGTTTCTGATAAACAAGCAGCGTTAGACATACCATCGCCTACAGCAAATGAGGAGAACCTATTTTTGGATGAACTTCATCAAAATGTGCCAAAGGCTGCCATTCTATCATTAAGAGGCAAGGGCAAGTTCTCAGAGAACTTCAAACCCAAGTCATTATTTGCAGAGTGGCCAATTGACTTGAATCGTGTATGCTTATACAGTAAGGATACAGGTTGTTCAGATTCATCATACAAGCAGGTGTTAGAGAAGTGTAGTGCTATAAACATATCTGTTTCCAAGGAAGAAGCATCATATCTTGAGAAGGAGACAAGGATCCAATCAAATAGTCTCTTCTGGCACAGATATCGTACAGGAAGAATAACATCTTCCAATTTTTATCGTGTATGCCACACTAGCATTTCACAGCCACCTCTGACAGTACTGAAAACAATTTGTGCATCTTATGGGAAAAAGATGCCCTTCTATAGTGCTGCAACAGTCTGGGGAACTAAACATGAAATAACAGCAAAGATGGAATACTCAGCGTTAGTTAAGAGTAAACATGTCAATTATAAGCTTGTGAACGGTGGTTTGATTATCAATGAAAGATACCCCCAGTTTGGGGCTAGTCCAGATGGCATGATTTCTTGTGCATGTTGTGGGGATGGCTGTCTGGAGATTAAATGCCCCTACAACATGAAAGATAAACCTAAATGCCCCTACAGCATGAAAGATAAACCTATCCTGGATGTTCTGTGGTTGAAATTGATATACAACCGGTTAAAAATCGATTGTAAACACACATATTACTACCAGATGTAAATGCAAATGTTTTTGTCAGACTGACAGTATTGTGACTTTTATGTATGGTGTCCTCATGACTACCACTATGAATGTGTTTATAGAGACAATGAACTGTGGCAAACAATGTCTTCTAAAGCTTTGGAGTTTCACTCCAAATGTGTAATGCCTGAACTCCTATGTAAATGTTTTCCACAGAGACAAGTCCTTAGCCCAAATGCAGTTACTGGTGAAGAAAACAAAACTGTTTCCACTCAGAGTGACAGAAAGTACTGCATTTGTGGTGGAGATGATGATGGAAGAAAGATGATAATGTGTGAAAGTGAAAATTGCCCAAAGGTATGGTTTCATACCAGTTGTATAAAACTCAAACATGTGCAAAAAGGAAAATGGTATTGTGGCAAGTGCAAATGATGAATATATTTGCTAGTGCCCACCATGTTATGCTTTTTAAAGTGATAATATATTGTATATATTATAATGGAAACAGTAGTTTATAATGTTGATGATGCCAAGTATCCGATAAGCAGTGTTATGTAGGTTAGAAATTGACAAATATTGTACATTGTCATTTGTTACATTATTCACAAATCAATAAATCAATAATATGTGAAATGATGTCTCTGTTGTATCTTTGAAATATGATAAAGAAATCTTAGGAAACAAGTTAATCAAATATATCCTCAAACCATGACTTGCGCCGTAGATTTCTTGTTACACTTACTGGCCATGACTATTTAGACATTCAGCAAATTATAAACATAAATGGAATAGAACTAGTATTAGTATGGTACACTTTATTTGCAAATTTACATGTTACATATGTGTGACAATAACATTCAATGTACACATAATGGTGTGCTCAATAAACTTTGCACTCTTTCACTCAAATGGAACAACTGAAGGACACAAATTTGTTAAACAGCAAGCCACTTTAACAATCTTGTCAAAAGTTGGAATACTCTCTCCATGTTTCAACTTAATAAACTCAATGGGGACGATGCCCTAAAAATTTCAGAATTTTCGCAACATGAGACCAATAACACGTTCCACATGAATTCGAACTGATGCATTTTTTCTAGTTTTCTCAACTTCTAGTGGATGTAACTGCTTTTCCTCGTGTAAAGGTAGGGATAGCTAATTCAGCTTGATAAAAGTGCACATCATCTTCTATGTTGAAGCCTCTGTCAACCATCACTATGTCACCTGGTAGTACACTGTTGAGAACTCCTGATTTTTCTGTTATATACTTGTCAGAGGTTCTACCTCCCCATCCATCAGAAATAAATGTAACAACACCTTGAGGGGCAATGCCTATTAGATATTTCACAGTCTGGTTATGTTTGTAATTGGAATATGTGTACACTTTGTTCAGAACACTGCTTGGCTTCTCTGTAAATCATTCAAAACAGTCTAGCACAACAACAACTTTCTCGCCAAACTCTTTTCTGAAACACAGAGGCATTGTCTCCCTCAAGTGTTCTCGATTTGGCCATTGCACTAGAAAGCCTAGTCTAACTTAGAGTCCAGCCAGAGTATTGTGAAAACTTATTTTGCACAGTAGGTGAAGAAACAATCAAATGATTGGCTATGACTTGGAAAAGATAATTCATTCGAAGTTTCAAAAGACAAAATATAAATTCATTTTCTTTTGACAGACTCTTACTGTTGTTACTCATATGTCCCTCTATTAAATTAAAAACTAATTTTAATACACCATAACTGGGCAATCCCGCGTAAAATGCTACTTGTTCAGAATTGTCAACATAAGATAGAAGGTTGTATAATCCTTTAAAATCAAACTGTTCATTTTCTTTGGCTTCGATGAGTCTGGACTTGTTATCATCTTCTAGTTGTTTGATTGCTTCGACTGTCAAGTCAGTTTGGATGCCCATTGTCTTTGATATTTCTTCATGTTGCTATGCAGGCTGAAATGATGCATGTTCCATTACTTTGTGATCATTACATGTACTGTCATTCTGTTTATCTGTATTCTCAGCATATTCTGATATGCCACTGTCATTATTGTCCCCGAATTCTGTGCACCTATTTTTCAGTGTTAATAGAGATGATACTACATCTGAAATCTTTCTTTTGTGTTTCTGCTGGCTGGCCCGATTAAATCTCTCATGAGCTTCTCCTATTGCAGGTGAAGTCATTTCTGTGTAACCAAGATCTAGAGTTGGCAACTATGATGGACTTGTTCTGTCATGCAAATAAGCTTTAACACCTGTAAAAAGAAAAGGAAAGCAACTAAGATAGAGACTTTATTCAAAAGAATTAAATAACGTATTATGCAAGTCAAGAGAAAGGTCATCATAAGTCAACAGAAAATGACTAGAACTATCAATATATAATCCTGATACTCTTAATCTAAAATATAGCATTGTCATGTAAAAAATTTTTTATCCAAAAAGACTGGTCCCTGCTGCTTGCACTGGGACTTGTAAACCAAGATTATCAGTTAGTATTATAGCTTGGATTAAAATGTCTGTAAAAATCAAGCTAAACATATGTTATAATGCAACTGAAAAATTAATTTTAACATACCTCCAATGAAATGTTTAGAGCAAATAAGTGTTCGTTCCCATCTCTCTTCAGTTTCAATGTCCTTTCTGTTGATAGCCGCCTTCCATAAACGACGTCTTTCTTCCGATAACTTCATTGTTTCTTCACCCTGATCAGTCAAAATTTTTCGGTACTTTAAAGAAGCTTACATCTTTTTGTACATCTTTGCGGTTGGAACACCCGACAATACCACAAATCGGCATTATGGAAAACACGCTTGTCGTTACACCCATTGTCAATGGCTTGAGACTCAAAATGGCGGATCTATGCATACACATTTTCTGCAATGTCATGTGAAACAACGGATACTGGTGTCAGAATGTATGCAAGTCAAAATGTACCCATCTCCTGTCAAAACATTCAGAAGTAAAACATACTCATGAAGATGAAATATTACCGTATGAAACTGTACTGATTTCTGCTTTTGAAAATGCAAATAAAAAAGCAAAGCATATTATCACAGGCATAAAGTAAACCCATTGATAATTTGCCCTGATGATCAGTGCAGCTGATCAGCTTGAATCATGCATAATAATTTCCATCTTTGACTTGTTTTGGTAAATGCTAGCAAATTTAAGTAATATAAAATATGCAGCTTCATTGAAATTGACTTCCTTCTACACAGTTTTTTATATTAATATGATCAGCACTTTCTTTTCTCAGTCTTTTCAGCAACTTTTAATTACATGATGTTATTGTTGTACAACTTCTCCATGTTCATTGCTATGTTCTTTGTGAGAAAGCTAGTTATCATGAAATGCAAACAGGCTGATAATTATCTTATGATAGGAGCTCTTTCAACTGTTTTCACAGTAGCCCCACAAAACAAAATTTTTGCATTAATCATATTGAACTAACAAAATAGGCATGTTTCCAGTCCACCAACCTTCCCTATTTTCTGTTGCTGACCCTAGCACTTTTATCCCATCGGAGTAGAAAAAATAAATTTCCCAAAATTGATTTGTGCATCTAATTGAGTTGGTTTAGCTCAGTAATTGAAGTGCTTAGTACATTAAATATACTAATCATTATAATATATATAATGTTTCAAAAGAACTACCTACCATAATTTTAAAACCAGTGTGATAGGAAACACATATTTGGGGAGGTGAGGGGCCTTAGCACTTAGTGATAAGTGAACTGGAGAAGTATGACGACACCTAAATCCATTTAACTTGTAGTACTCTCTCAGTTCTCAGTCTTTTTGGTAACTTGTGATTGTGAGCAGAAAATTATCACAGTAATTGAAGTCACTGTACATGATGATGTCAATATTTTAACTTCTCCATGTGCATTGCTTCGATCTTTGCAGAAAGGCAAAATATCATCACAAAGCACACTGGTCATCAATCATCTTGTGATATGAGCTCTAGTAAGTGTTTGCATGGTAACCTGGCGGAGGATACATAAGTTTCAGTTCTTAAATATTGAACACTGTGATGTGGAGGGGGAGATATTTTGATTTTGAAAACTTCAATACATGGAGCATGTCTTCCTTATGGACCATAGGAGACCCATTTCAGGATGTCAGTAGGCATTAGACTGATGTCTTTGACCTGTGTTCCACTCATTTTTACATTTCTCTGAATACTCAGAGTCAGTGCAGAAAGTGCACAATATCACAGCTTTCCATGGTCATACTGAAGATGTCTGTATTGATTTTTCCCAGCATTTCAGGTACTTTTTTTTATATTTATGATCACACTCGTTCTTTTTCATCATTTAATTTCTGCTGTTTAGGTGGCAGTTGTGCACCTTGCAAATACTTTCACATGTTTACAGTTGTCACTGCACAGTGCTTTGAATGTTTATTGGCAATGATATAAATATTAAAACACATTGTTTGGTATAGATCTGGATTATTTCTTGAGTCTGTGACTGCAGCTTTTTCCAAATGGTCATTATTAGCCAGAGACCCTATACCTTTTGTTATCAGTAGTTCAGTCAGTGCTTGGTGTACTCCATATGCACAAAGATTTAACAACAATCACATTAATTTACTTGTGAGTGGTTGCACACTTGCCCATTTGTATTGCAAGCATTTATTTTGTACCTCTTCTAGTGCAGAATGTTTTTGCACAATTAACACAGCAAACAGATCATTTAACCTATTACTGGGTTTTTTATGTGTATTTATTACCATTTGTCAGCACAAGATAGGCTATAAATGTCATGTGGTATAACTGGTGGAGGAAGAACCTGGGAACACCCCAGTTAGAACCACCAACAAACCCACATTGGCTGAGCCCAAGACTCTAACCCACACAGACATAGTGAGATGGCAATGATCAGTAAAGGTGATCGCTTTAGACCACTTGGCCACCTGTGGCTCCAGTTAACCTATTAAAGGGAATGCTGACTCATGACCACTTCTTAATTTTTATGACAGTGACTGCTGGTAATTTTCTCTGCTCCAGCAGATCTGAGTAACAACTGGGTTTTAGTGATCATCAACAGAATCACTGTGAGATGGCAGATTAGTGTTCAAGTCCAGCAATGCTCATCAGCAGAAACACTGTGAGATGGCAGATTAGTGTTCATTTCGAGTCCTGCAGTGCTCATCAGCAGAATCACTGTGAGATGGCAGATTAGTGTTCATTTCAAGTCCAGCAATGCTCATCAGCAGAAACACTGTGAGATGGCAGATTAGTGTTCATTTTGAGTCCTGCAGTGCTCATCAGCAGAATCACTGTGAGATGGCAGATTAGTGTTCATTTCAAGTCCAGCAATGCTCATCAGCAGAATCACTGTGAGATGGCAGATTAGTTTTCATTTCGAGTCCTGCAGTGCTCATCAGCAGAATCACTGTGAGATGGCAGATTAGTGTTCATTTTGAGTCCGGCAATGCTAATCAGCAGAATCACTATGAGATGGCAGAATAGTGTTCATTTTGAGTCCTGCAATGCTAACTTGTAATTGCAGACTATGCTGCTCTCAACAGTTCATTTAAGGGTTTGAAGGTTATGCAAGGGTCAATATTGTTCACCTTTGCCCTTGTAGGACCCAATCATTTAATTTGATGGTGGGGGCTGGAGGGCAGGATTGGTACTGTAGGAAGTTTTAACAAGAATTTCTCTTCCCAAATACCTTGAAAAAAATTACTTGCGCTGATTCATATATAACTGAACTTATTGTAGCCCTCATTAAAAAAAATAAACTGCTTGGATAGAAAATCTCACCTACCCCATTTTAATGTTAAGTTCTGTAAAGACTAAATGGTACAGTTATTCAAACTTTCCCAACAGTCTTGTTGAATGTTTAATTTATCTGATTGAAAATGAGCCCTTTCACTTCATGGCTGCCAGCACAAATCATTTGTCAGTGTCAGCTGGCATGGAGCTTTCTAAATTTAAGTGAAAGATAATGTTGGAAAAATCTCCAGTGCTATTTTCATGTCAATAGCATTGGTGATTAAAATTGTATCAGATGAGCTTACTGTTAGATATTGTCTTCACTTTTAATGAGAACAGGTCATTCATCCACAAGTCTTTTCACCCCTTGTCATTTCACCTGTGGAACTTTTTCCCCTAATTCATCATGCAAACAGATAAGTTATGTGTATTAAACGTGATTTTAGTTTTGTTGCCAGGTCTGTCAGTATTCTCGGTAGAGAGAGAGTAAGTCCTTGCTTGCAGGACTTACATTTACTGGTTCTGAAGTCTCCATTTTAAAAATTTCATCCACAGTTTTCTATGATCTATACTCTTCATTTTTGAGGAAATTTGGGTATGGACTTCATTTTCAATTCATAAAGACAGCTCTTCATTATAGTAAGTATTAGATAAGGTTGCTTGAAATGGTGGAGAATAAATAAAAATTTGATTCAGTCATAGATGTACATCTCTCATTAACCCAATTACATTGCCCATCACTGAGCAGGTCAAAATCACAAAAATGGATCAGATGGAGCATCAAAAATTATAATATCATTTATTTACATTCAGAATAATTTATAATCTTTTCAAAATAACAATTTTGGAAATGCGATTTTAGGAATAACAAAAATGCGTGGACAAAATAACTTGGGGTATGCATGGAATTGTTGGCGATCTAGGATTCTTTCTCAGGGAAAGATCATCGTACCCTTGGTATAATGAAGAAACTGATGGACACTCACCTTCTTTGCTTTCACTTTGGAAGTGTCATATTTACAGATAATCCTTTCTTATGGAGTCATGTTTTCAAAAAAATTTTTTGTGATTTGAGTATGGAAGCAAAGATGCTGACTATGTCCTTGTCTTTATGATACAGAGGTTTCATCAAAAAAGGCACTAGATCTGAATTAATTTTATATTTTGTCAATGATCGAATCTGATGAGCAATCCTTAAGTATAAATTTTTATTTAAATGCAGTCTCTCCACTTTAAAGTTTGCATAGAATAATCAAAATCATGTTAAATTTCAAAATCACTGCTTTCACTCTTAGGGATAAAGGGTATAGACTGGTTCTGTGTTTAACATTTGAACCAATCAACCATTTAAATCTGGGGGGGATAGCAGATATTTTCAAATAAAAACGTTTTATGTCGTTCTATTAAAACTTCAGAATTTAGTGCTCTTGTTCGAATAATTTAATTTTAGGAAGTTTTGTTGGCTGGGAATGAGTTTAGTGTCTAGAACATGTCGCAAATGTACCACCATACACCAAGGGTTGCTGTAATATTAGCTGACAAAATATTTTACCCATAATGAGTAATTAGCTATGATTGAACTGAGTTCAAAATGGCAGATTTTCCATGCCTGTATTAATATGTAGATAGGAACAAGTTCACAGGCAGAATTGAAAAAGTTGTAATATGCAAATAGATGATATATCAAGATGTAAATAAGTATCAAAATAAAGTAATAGTCTTTTTACCAAGAAATATATACATATAACACATTGCTCTTGTGTTGTAGAGTACATTTGTACTCTCACTTATTCATTAAAGAATGAATGAAAATTCAAAAGAAAAATATTAACCAACTCTGTTAGATTTTAGTGTTATCTGAATATAAGTTTTGATCTTGGCTGTGTTAATTGTATTGTTCAGTAGTTTGATTGATGTTATTGTAGTGAATGAAAACATTTATTTAGTAATGTTGCTAATTTGTTATAAAGTAATTCAGTATCAATTTTTGAATCAATTCAGTCAGTTCCAGTATGGATGTGCTGAGAGAGAGATAGTATTATCATGACTACAAATGATATTTTCCAAACAATTTTCAGGAGTAACAAAGCTACAGAATACATAATTGGCATTTAGTACTTTGTATATAATTAAATACAATGTACATGAAAATTTGATTCTTGTAGATAGAAGTTGAGGATATGAAATTTTTGTTTGTGACAGAACGTAAACAGTCTTAATATATGCAATTAAATTAACACTTGCTGCATGCACAGTGTACTGTATCCTTCACTTCAAAAATCTTTACTTGCCCAGAATTGATATTTTGTTAAATTTGCACAATAACTCAATTTTTTTTTTTATAGTTTCCTTTCTGTGCCTCTTGTCCTGGGTTGCCCTTCAAGGGATGTTTTCGAGCCCTACATATTGCTAATTGGCTCCCTATAATGTAAGCACTCTCAGCAAAACATGTATGACATGCAGTAAAGTTAATGTTGCAAGAATTCCTGGGTAATTTCAGTTCTTTTTATATTCAAGTTACCAAAACAACTGTACAAATGAAATGTTTTAAATAAAATATTAAAGATCACATTAGCAGTAATTTGTAGTACTGGTGAACTTATATGTTGCAGGAGATGGAATTCACTACAGTCACAACTTGTGCCTTTGGAATATTTTACACAGTGAATGTAGTATAAAAACTGAGAGTACTGTATGATAGAGTACTAATATAAATGTACAAAACTTGAGAGTACTGTATGATAGAGTACTAACAGATAATATATAAACTGAGTATTGTACCATATAATACTAACAACTAGTATAAAAATGGAGCATACTATACCAGAGAGTGCTAACAAATAGTATAAAATTGATAGTACTGCACAATATAGTACTGACAGATATTATAAAAATTGAGAGTAATGTAACATAGAGTACTAATAGTATAATAATTGAGAGTACTGTACCATACAGTAATATAAATATTATTCAGATAGAGAGTACTGTACCATAAAGTACTAACTTAAATAGTTTAAGAATTGATAGTAATGCACTATAGAATACTAACTTAAACAGTATAAACATTGACAGTACTGTACCAGAGTACTAAGGTAAACAATAAAAAATTTGAGAATACTCAATCGTAGGGAAAAATCTGTAGTCTTTACCAAAATGGGGACCAGGGAGGATATATATTATCTTTAGATGACTCGTGTATAATGACAGCAAAATGTACTGGGAGATCAGGGTACACATTCTTTGCTTAAAATTGTAAATATAACGAGCTGTGATCTGTCAGCACATTATGTGATGGCACATTTGGGTCTGTGCTATTTTTTCAACAGATTTTGTACAACACATGCATTTTGAATGTTTGATTAGAACTGATGTAAAAAAAAAAACCGGTAAGACTGCAGGCCTGATCATGCAAGAATACACAGGCAAATATATTAGGTTTGAGACTAATTGTTTATTGGTGTGGGAACTGCTTCACTGCACATTTTTATTAGAACTGCTTTTTTTTACAGATCTGCAAAGCAAATGAAGCGTACAACGTACAAGGCCGATGTTTCATCAACCAGTAAAGACGAAAGCCACCCTTTTGGTAAGTTTATAGTTCTACTGTCCTCAGAGCCAGTGGGTCTTATGTAATGCCATGTTGTCCTTCACCAGTTGTCTATCCTTTGTCCATTGGGTAGTATACGCTTGTGAACACGTTACACAAATAAACATGAATAGATTTATCTCAAATGGGTTTGATAACCAGCCTGCATGTCCATGGCTTCAAAGGTAAAAATTTATATTGTTTTAAGTTACAATTACTTTTAAACCATTACATAACTTACATGGGTAAATCACATGCAAGTCTTGAATGAATTTAGTATAACACTAGAGACATTTTTGGGGGGCGCCCATGTTGATATCAGAGACAGTTTTTTTTGTGCCCCTGCTGATGCCAGAAAAAGTTTTACTACAGGGATCCTACATGCATTGCTTTTTTCAAGTATTTTCTGGAGTACAAGGAATGTATTTGAACCAGAGGGTTCAGTTTCGTTCACAAACACACCAGATAATGTTTAAAAAATTCTTTCTGACCATTTTTCTTGCATGAGAGAGTATATAGTACATATACAATATACCAACAACAAGAAGCTTTTACACTCTGTTTTTGAGTCTGTACAATACATTTATGTTGTAAATCCGTTAATTCCTGTAACTCTAGATTTAGCAGTTTGATGTATTGTCCATTATGGATAATTAACATTAAATCCCCTCAGTATACCACTGCCTATTGCTGTCTGGGTTATTTGATTGTTGGTCTAGTATTGGCCGCTTTCAGTGGAATGATCAGTTTTATGCCTGCCGGGTTATAGAGAGCAAGCAATGTATTTACCTTTCATGTGTCAAATCCTGGGGTGGGGAGAGGAGATATTGACATGTTCAAAAGACAGAATAAATTTGTTATCTTTGAAGTGAGAATGCTGCAAGGCACTCTCAAATTTGGAAATTGGTACCTCTGGTAACAAATTGTCGGAAGGTACTCGTCTGCTGGCAGTCAAATTCTTGGCAGTTGTTCACCATTCAGGAACCATTTTTGTCTTCAGTTCTTAATGCTTTATGTTCTGCAAATTTATTCTTTGTGATCTCACTACAGTATTTATACATCAGCACCTTTATTTAGCATATGTACTGCATGTATCTGTTACATAAATGCCAGCAGTTTCATTCATCTATCAGTCCTTAATTTCAGCTGATACACTGTCAAGGTTTGTCACTTCCATCTTGTAGTCAATGTCAGTCTTGAATTTTTTGTGTGCAGATAATATGAATCGTTATTATCTGAAGCAAGTAGACAAATATATATATATATATATATATATATATATATACTTTTAATATCTGTATGTGTACAGAACTTGCAGGTCCTAACACAATGACAGGCAGTGGGTAAACAGACTATTGCCAAATCAGTATGGTGGCCAGTGAAACTGCCTGGTGAACATTCTGACATTCTGGTCTAATTAGGCTTGCTGACTTGCATATGTTGGTTTGTTAGAGATTAGTTTGATGCAGTAAAATTAGATTTTCTTCATGTTGCCAATTTCAAGGTGATGATTTGATTCTTAATAACCTAATTCATGAGATTTCTGATGCTGTTGAGTATCTAAATAGAATTTATTTCTAACAGTTAGCCATATGGATTTCTCTCAGATCCATTTTGGGGGCCCTCAAGTGGCCGAGTGGTCTAAAGCACTCACCATTACGGATCACTGCTGTCTCACCTCTGTCAGCATGGGTTCAAGAGTTGGGCTTGGCCAATGTGGGTATGTGAGAAAGCTTGCCAGTAGCTTGCTGTGGGTCAGCAGTTCTTTCCTGGGGTTTTTCCAGGTTCTTCCTCCACCATTTGTACTGATATAGTACTGTAATTTATTGTATTGATGTTCATGAAAGCAATTAAAGTGGGCCACCTTACTGGTGAGGTCACTTTATATATAGGTACTTTGTAATATTCATATTAAATAATGAAAAGAGATCCATGACCATGCACACATTATAAATAGACTGTCTTATACTTAGGTATGTTACAGTGATGGAGTACAGTATTGTTACAGCCTCACTTTTACTAGGCACAATATACTTTGATGGAGTACAGTATTGTTACAGCCTAACTTTTTACTTGGCACTATATACATTGATGGAGTACAGTTTTGTTACAGCCTAACTTTTACTAGGCACTATATACATTGATGGAATACAGTATTGTTACAGTCTAACTTTTACTGGGGATTATATCAGTGTTGCCATGATTATGTTCATGTGTTGCTAAAACCTATACATACCGTATGTACTTGATTAAAAGATGAGTCCAACTGCAACATGCATTGATCCAGATCTGCTGTTACATAATGTGCCAGCAGATCTGGGTCTATGCAGTTTGCTCGGAGTTATTAGTAGAACAAATAACATAGACCCTAATCTGAAGGGGCTTTATGCTACAGTAGATCAAGATCTTTGTTGTTTGCAGTTTGACTCGACTTACAAGCGAGTATATACAGTACATGCACACAAATATGAACACAATTTGTTGCAGGTAGTTCCTTCACCATAGGAACTTTAAAATGATATTATATCAGTTAATGAAATCAAAAACTTTTTTTGCCTCACAAATGTTACCAAGATTAAAAAACTTTATAAATAGTAGTTACATTTTATTCCGTCATCGATTGAACATTACAATATACTGAAACTTGTTTTAAAAAATGTCTTTATGCCATGTACTGAAACTTGTTTTAAAAATTGTCTTTATGTCTAAATGTTGTAAATATTTCATGGTGAGGCATGGCACTCAGGTAGATTTGCAGGTCTCAGCAGTCGGAGGTTGGAGATTTACAGCATCAATACTTTTTTTCTTGTCTCACTGTCATTAGCACATGGTGAAACTAGGTGTCACTTTCATGGTAATGACATTACCATTGCAAACAATAAGATTCTGTCTCATAGGGTTTGCATGTTGGGTATAACTGGAGTACATCATTCTACAATGAGTAGTTAGTTTTTGCATCCTACAGAATCCATGTTTATATGTACACTATGATCAAGTTAATGTTGCAGTCATGTTTCAAACGTTATCAAAGTTGCTAGCAATATAAATAAAATCTCTCAGTGAACAAGTTATTCCAAAAGACACACTACAGAATTCAGTGTGGAAAACTGAGTTGTCTCCCATGGTACATTATATAATAAAACAAATTTTCATCCCATGTATTTTCTTCTTCATTTTCAGGCAATTCATATGGAGTTTACTGGTTTTTTATGATGCACTTTATTAGCAAAATTCATGATGACTCAGTTAACATGTAAACACTAATAAAAACTACCTCATTTCCTACTTTAGGATGCAAGGAACTGTTTTTATGTACAAATATATTGCCGCATCAACCTGTGTGTGTGTGTGTGTGTGTGTGTGTGTGTGTGTGTGTGTGTGTGTGTGTGTGTGCACTAATGTCTTAATTCTGAGCACCAAGCGAGGCAGCTGCTAGTACCATTTTTTAAAAATAAGTAAATGGTATGACTCAGTTGGGGTTTGAACCTGCAACCTTCCACATCCCAAGTGGACCCTCTAACCACTAAAGCCCCAGGAGCAGTCACCTGCCTAATATAAAAAAAAATCATAAAAGGTAAAATAACAAAACAAGTGAGTTCAAAAAGTGTCATATTTATAGATAGCTATATTAGAGCAAAGTATAAGAATATTATTCACTTGACCCAACCAGTCAATAGCAGTTCATAGCAGAGGTGTTTGTGTACCTGAACCCCAAATATACCTACATGTTTCAAGCCTGAATGTCATTTTTGATACCAAGTGATGCTCACAGTGCCAACAAAAGCAGTTTCCCTAGGTGATAATTTTGAGCAGCATTGTTTATTAAACAGCTGGATGCAATTCAGTTTTGAGATATTCTACTTGCCTTGAGCCCACATTTCTGTCTATACATGTTTTATGTTTAGAAAATTTGATAATATATACATGAAAATAGAAAATGCATTGGTTTGATTTGGATTTCAGTTTACAGCAAGATCATTGTCATAATGTTGTGGTGGGAGGTGAAGAGGTCCACAATAATTTCATCCGAAATTATTACACTTATTTTCATGAAAGAAGAAATAAACAGAAAATGGATACAAACTTGATTACATGTTGAGTTATTTGATGTATTGCTGGTGGAACAATTAAATTGATGGGGTATTTAGCATTATATTGAGAAAAAAAATGGCATCATAATTTTGTAAACATCTTTTATAAAGTTTCTTGTTAGGTTTTGGAACTATGTACCGATTATTCTTCTATGTAGTTTTTGTTTTGTATTCTACAAGAAATTTTGCAAATTAAGGACCACATTAAATATCCAAGTGATTGCTTCAGTCAGTTAAAAAATTTCTTGAGGATTACCCCTACACCCATTCTATATTTGTACCAATGGTGATCCTATTTCATTTTTGATTAGTAATATGTATAAAATACCCAATATAAGGCAATCTCACCTGTAAGGCAATCCACTTTTACAGATCCAATTGACAGCATTGTAGTTAGGTGTGCTGTCTTATAGACAATGGTTGAAAACTTGTCATTTACCATTAATAAAATATATTAAAGATCCTTTAATTTGGTAGTCAATTACATCATCTGAAAAGTTGCAATTTCACATTGTCTGTCTTCATATGGTGCCATATGTGAGGCCTGTGATTAAATTTCAGACTGTCTCCCAGTTTGTATTTTTTCTGCACTCTTGTGATTTTCCAATCTACTCTCTGATACAGGATATAACAGTTTTACATCTGGTCCCTAAATGTATCATGTATGTATACATTTGTTAATATACTTCTCAATTGTGTATTTTTTAAAAAAACTAAATTGATGTGAATCTCTGCAAAGCTGGAATTTTGTTCACTTCTGATTTAAATATTTGTTTTAGAATTTTTTTTAGTTTATTGCACAACAACACTCTGAAGGTTAGATTGTGCCAAGGCAAGTAAAGTGCCTTGTCCAAAGAGACATCATGGTAGCCAGTCTTGGCTGATGTGATGGTGTGAATCAAACTCAAAGCCTTACTGGTTAAGTAGAATGCTTTAATCAATGAAGCACCATGGCAATGTTCCTAGATTTCATACTGTATTTACTAGACTGTATAATGTGATAACACATCATTCTAATTTTTGCCAAAGAAGACCTGGCAGAAATCACTATATTCAAGAATTGTTTAAAGTTGTAATCAACTGGTTACCTGTTTGGTTAATACTGTAACATCTCACTTGTACATGTATCTGATTTTAAAAACTTGGTCAGGGTAGAGTGAACTTGGTAAGAAGTATAAAAGAGTGGACATAATAAAGTGGGCATGGTTTATTGCTTATGACTCCAGCAAGCATAAGTTAAAGAGTTTCATTGAGAGAGCGAAGGGAGCATGGTAGGGCCCAGAATTATTTATAATGTTGCCTTATAAAGTAACTGCTTTGGTAGCCAGAGTGATAAGAGCGTCTACCTCTGATGCAGGAAGTTGCAGGTTAGAACCCCAGCCAAGTCATATTCAAGATTTATAAAAATGGTACCAACAGCTGTCTCGTCTGGTACTCAGCATTAAGAGGTTAGTGTTAGGCCTGGTCGGCCTGGTGACAGGATAATGTGACTGGGTGGGACATCATGCCCCAGTGCTAGACATCACTATAAACTGTCACACTGCAGACATCATTGATATGACTAAAATTGTTACAGCTACATTAAACATCCAAAAAATACAAATGCAAATACATGTACACATATTAATGGACACGTTTGTTTTTTTTCGAAATCATATTTTATATAGCTTCAGTGTTATCAGCTAAATGTCAGATAAGATTGCAGTCTCAGATCATGAGATTATTTTTGCAAGAGAGAGAGAGGGGCAATGTGCTCTCATTATAGCTCAAGACATAAATCTGTACTCATGTTTTCATGATGCATTAATTTTGTTTCCTTCCAAAAGAACTAGATAAACAATTCCATATGTTTGATGAAAAAGTTTCATATGCAGCTGCTATTTTAGAAAAAATAAGCATGATCAAATTGGTAAAACAAGATTTTCGTAATGAGCATGTCTGTCGGAAGCAGATACGTTGACTTTAAAGTCCCAGTGTTGGTGAAGACATTCCTTACTAATATGTGTATTTTTTTTATTTGCGTGGATATTTTCTTTTTAATAATTAGACTCAGGGTCAATTGAGAGAGAGAGAGAGAGAGAGAGAGAGAGAGAGAGAGAGAGAGAGAGAGAGAGAGAGAGGGGGTTCTGAGCAGTCACTGAAAATGTGCTGTGTGGCACTGAGTTACATCTGAGCTTGAATGTCATTATTGTAAATTTACCATGATTGGGAGAATATGTGAAATTAAACTGCAAGAATAATGGAAGACAGAACAAATAACAAAGAAAAGATTTAAGTTGGTGGCTAAAAAATTGGGTTTTATCAACATCATATCAAAACCTTTATTTCATGGTCTGTTAAAAACAACATTTACTGAATCCTCAAGTTTAAGAGAGAGAGATTTGTATGCAAAATTGCACTAGTTAGATAACTAATGACTTATTTTCACTATAATTTGTTAAAATGTACATAAAATAATCTGGGATATTGGACTAGAATTTTATTTTTGTTGTTTGCAGAAGCAAAAAGTATGCATTATTTGATGTACATTTTCTTTGGTTTGGGGCTATATAGAAGCATAATACATGGAATCAAGGCAGGATCATACTGGTGGTTTGGCACCCCCACCAACACCAGTAGATAGCAGTTACAGGTGCCAGTGTCATTAGAGATAGTTGACACATTTGCCTACTATGATATGTTTCGGCAAAAGGCACTTCATATATTTCACTTGATTAAAAACATGAACAAATTCATATTTTAATATTGAGACTGAACAACAGTACGGTACTTTATGTATCTTTCCTGTAAAAAGTAAACAAAATAAGCCAGATATTGACTTGACACTAAAAAGAGGGAGTTATTTTGATTTTGGATACTGAGGTCCTGTAATCTCGACTGTCATTTATGTTAAAACAACAAAATGCAAGCAAAGAAACTATGAGTGATGTTGCAGGGTGTTTTCCTTGTTGGAAGTTAAAATCTGAAAATCTCTGGTTTGTTATTGCAGAGAGGGAGATAGATTAATCTTGGAATCATGACAAATTTGCCCATATTAATAATCATTTCAGCAATAAATTTAATTCATTTTAATTGCTGATAATTTACAAACATTTTCTGCTTTATTATTGGGGCTGTTAAAATACGATGCTCCTCGTCAGATGGCTTTAATATAAATGAAGTCTGTTCCTAAGCCAGAATTGACATTCATCTGATGTTAATTTGTGTAAATATTTTATAACAATATTGACAATGGCTACTGCTTTGATTTCTATACAAGATCCGCTGAAGTCATGTCTCTCTCCGTGACAGACCATTTAATTTTCTAAGTTGGGAGGGAATTGAATTCTTTTTAAGAAGCTTGAAAACAATTGTCTTATTCTGATTTGGATGGAAAAATTACCTTACTCTGTACCATATATTAGTTTGTGTATGGTTTTTTGTTTTAGATTTTTTAAAATAAAGTTAAAACGTAAAATTCCTAGGAGTGTCTGTGATCTGCTTCCCATGAATGTAAACTTCTTGAGATACATTGTTTAAACTAAAATGGGAATGCAGATGAATTTTTGACATGAGCAATAACTTGGAGGTTTAGTTTATATTTAACATAAAAATACTTAAAACTCTTAATCTGTCCAAATTGTGCAGGGTGCTGTGACATTCAAAGGTTTACATTAAAATCTTTAGAAATGTTTAAAAGGTCTGAATTGCATAGTGTACAGTTAGGCTGTAACTTGAGAAAGTTACTTCCAGCTGTCCAGGATGCTGCAGTGGCTCAGTGATCATCATTATGTAAGTACCGTATGCACATGCTTATAAGTAGAGTCAAACTTCAAACAACAAATACTCTGATCTGCCATAGCATAATGCACCTGCAGATTGGGGTCTGTGTTGTTTGTTCTACTGATTACTTCTAACAAATTGAATAGACCCAGATCTGCCAGTGCATTAAGTGCCTGCAGATCTGGGTCTGTGCAGTTTGCAGTTGGACTTATCTTATAAGCAAGTATATATGGTAGTTGGACTGTCAGATGTGCAGGTTCAACCAGGCAGAGTTGATGTCTGTGGTGTCTTTGATTTTCCAATTTCTTCTGCATAATATGACCATATGTGTCTTGAACAATCAGTCTGTGGATGAAGCTATCCCAGATAGCCTGTCTCCCAGCTGTAATTGAAAAATGTTGATAGTGTGACTGTTAATTAACTCAGTAATGCTTCTTTACTTGCAATATTTACAAAATTTAATACGAATCATGCATGCCCAGGATTGTAACCATAACAGCAGTTGGAGCAACCTCCACTGTCTGCTTTGCTGTTTTTATGGCTGCTTGACAATAATCATGTTCATGCTTTATAGTTTTCTTGCATTTTATGCTTGTACATTCATTTTTTATTTTTCTTGAACGTGACTTGGGTGATCTCAGGAACATTAAGCTTTGCATCATTAATCACCATTAGTAATATATTGCCGTCATTAATGTCTAGCCATGGTAATATATTGCCGTCATTAATGTCTAGCCATGGTAATATATTGCCCTCATTAATGTCTAGCCATGGTAATATATTGCCCTTATTAATGTCTAACCATTGTAATATATTGCCCTCATTAATGTCTAACCATGGTAATCCTTTTACAGTCTTTCAGGCAGCCCTAGTTTTTCCTACTTTTTGTCTAGCCATGGTAATCCATTTACAGTCTTTCAGGAAGCCCTAGTTTTTCCTACTTTTTGTCTAGCCATGGTAATCCTTTTACACTCTTTCAGGCAGCCCTAGTTTTTCCTACTTTTTGTCAGCTCACCAAATGCAGCTTGCAAAAGGGTTTCAGAAACTAGATATTGATTACACTGAAAGTGTCTTGTGTTCATTTGGAAAAAGTCACTTTGTAAAGCACTTTATTATAGTGATTCATCTAGAAGTCAAGTGATTAAACAATCAGATTGAGCTGTGTTAGTATTAATGAATATTAAAGAGTGTCAGCAATTGCTTGATGTCACTCTGGAAGCCACATTTTTGATCATATTTCAGTCTGACTCAAAATAAGGGTTTATATCATCAGTATCTCAGACAAGTTGATAATGATTGAGATCCATGCATAATAATGAGGTGATCTTGCAACTAATTGGCTCACGAGGCCATATTTTGGAGCTGATTTTGATCAAATTTGGAATATTTGACTATATCATTAAGATGCCTTCGATAATGAGCAAGTTCCATGCAAACTAATGAAGTGATCTTGCATCTGATTGTGCTTGTTAGCCCTCTGAAGGCCATATTTCTGATAGAGTTTTGATCAGGCTTGCAGTATCATCATCAGTTTAGATAATGATAAAGCTGCACACATAATCAAAAAAGAAAAAACTTACCTTGTATCAGATTAGCTAAAATTTGCCTCACTTGAAGCCCTATTTCTAACTCCGTTTATGATAAAACTTGGAATATATGCTCAAATTAAATAATAATAATAATAATAATAATAATAATAATAATAATAAAAACATAATATCAGCCTAATTAGTGTTGGAGCCCTCCAGATAATATCTGTACCTCTGACAGTTGGATTAATCTGACATTTTAATCTAATGTTTTGCATCTGATCAAGAAGACTAGACAGTGTATCCATTTAAACGACAAATTTACTTCCAAGAAATTAATGTTGTCAGATGTTATTGACAGGTTTTATGGCTTTTTTTACTGTAAAAGATCGTATCTCTTTTTGTGCTATCAAAAGTTTCATAATTGATCATTATCATTAGCAATTAAGTTGTGCTGTTCGTATTTAGATTCAGGCAGTGCAGTAACACGCTCATACATGGAGATCAAAGGCATATCAAACAACCTAAAAAACAGCTGCACGCTGGTCTATTATTCAAACCATGTAGAAAAATCGAAGAGGAGGAATTGATTTTCACAGTCTGAGTGGGCTTGATAAATTATCTGAAAACATGACTTTTATATGGAATCCCAAAGAAAAGCATTAGGGCATTCACCTATATTAAGCCCATTTGCGTCATCAGTCACACTTAACCTGGTTAATATGATTCAGCAGATTACAGTGTGTCTCATGAAAGCAAGTTCTGTTTTTTAAGTGAGAGGAATAATAGATTGCAAATTCAATACAGCCTGCTAGGTCACTCTCCTTTCTTTTGAACTGTCTTAATTTAGCTATTGAACTGAGTTGTTACATTCAGTAGAGCTTCTCTCTAACAAAGGATGATGTAATGGTCATGTTAATTGGAAATTTGTATAAATTATTCAAAATACATTGCATAGAAACATGGGAGTGTATGTAATATGGAGTGTTACAAAGACTGATTGTGCACAGAAATCACCTGTTTGCACAGTATGCAATGAATTTGTTTTTATGTGGGATCACGAATTTTGCCAGCAAGCAGGAAAATTTTTTCGCCATTTTCTTCAAAACTAATTTAACATAGACATACTTTAGGCTAAAGTCATGGACATGTACTAAATATTTTGGGGGTTTTTTTCATGAAAACTATTCTGCTTTTTTACATGACTTATATTCAAACTTCCAGCTTCATGCCATTCCAAACAAAAATTCGAAATATTCCACTTTAAATGATCAGGAAAATTCTTTCTGAAATATTTGATTCAGTAGTTGAATATTTACATAAGTATCTGGTTGCTTGAACTGCTATAGTCAAACCTATGTTTAAATGACACATTACGGATCTAGAGAAAGTAACTTTTATGAGCAGGTGGTTCTTATATGCAGGTAAATATACATTAACAGTCTTGAATCTGATCTTTATTAAAAGGTGACTGCTATATAGAGGTATGTCTTTAAATTTTGCTTTTATAAACAGGTGAATGTTTAAATAGGGCCTCTTTGAACCTGATATTTATGAAAGGTGGTTGTTATCTAGAGGTACATTTTTTAACCTGACCCTTACAAAAAAAGGTGACTGCTTAATAGAATTATGGAACTGACCTTTATTACATTATGCAACAACAGATATGGGTTTGTGAAGTTTGCAGTTGGACTCAACTTATAAGTGAGTATATATGGTAACTAATTGTTGCTCTGCATCACAGTGTGCAGTATAATTAATTTTAGAAGGTAGTGCAGCCATTGATATGTAAATGTACCCAAAATCCATGTAAGAAAGCAGACCAGATTGGCTGAAGTGACAAAGTGGGTGCTGCATGCAGACTTTTTCCTGCAACAGTTTCAGTTTGCTAAATTTGTGTCATTTTCTGAATGGTGCAAAATTAAATTGTTACATGTGTATTTTTTGGTAAACAACAATAAGGCTTATTATTTCTGGCATGCATATTTACAAGTCCATGTGATGTCAGTGTACAGTATAGTCAGAAATTTCAAGAAGTCTTGTATAGCATGATTCATTGTAAAATTAAATTCACAGGATCAGCACTGAAGGAATTTTGGCAATAACATTAATCATGAAGACTTAGGCATTCAGGGTTGCTTCAGTCTGGTATATGTTCAATAGACATTAAAGAGTGTGCATGGAACATGTGATTAAATATGAACAAGTCCAGTCTGATCATGCAACTGAATCTAAAAATGTTCATTTGATCACTAGTGCATGAAAGTAGGTTACTGACTCTCTACAGCAAGAATTAGTCATTCTGAAGCAAAAGCCTATCTCTCCCATTGCTGCTTAATTTTTTTAAAAGTTTCTTTCTTTCTTCCTAAACCCATCAAGTTAAATATTTTTTTAGCCTTCTGCCTTATTGGAAATCCAGTGCTTGTTGTTGATTTTGAATTCCAATGAGCCACTTGCCAGTCTGTTCATGGGCAGTGTGTGATTCATTACATCATGATAAATGTTGCGTTAAGCTTGTTTGACTAGATGTGTACTGGACTAATTTTTAGACACCTCAACAGTTTGTACTGTTTAAATCAATGACTAATATCTCATTATGCCTGCCATAACAGTGAAGCATATTGTTAACCTTTTCCATCCATATGTCTGACATCTTGGTTAAGTTTGCATTTAGATCAATTTCGTAGGCACTGTATTTTCCAGAGACATTAAATGGTGAGTACCTTTATAGTAACCAAAAGTGGGTAACTGTGACCTTGGTTTCATGCTTCAGTTACTTAGTTTTGTCTTAGGTTAGTTTCTTGGGTATTTCAGATCTATAGTCATGCAGCTTTGCATGAAGATGTATCTTAATGAGTGCAACATCAATGTACCAAAAGGTCACTCCAACCTAAATTTCAAGCTTCTTTGATGTCATTTGGGTTTTGCATTTATGTCAGCTTCTCACTGTTAGCCCAAGAGTCCTGATGAGTTACAACACCATCTTATCAAAAGTATGTCACTGACCTGGATTAAGTTGGGTTTTTTGGGGGGAAGGGGTTAAGTTTTTCATGTACATTTGGCTGCATGGTAACTCAGAAAGGTTCTTGGTGGTGCATTTGTGTTCTCTGAACACATTTCTAGTTATATTTTGATCCCAGTTATATGAAACTGTCAACCAAAGATATATTTCTTTAAAAAGTGGTACATTTTTTAAAAGAACAACTTCAGTTTTACAGAAGATGTTATGCTAATATGTAGGCATTACCATGATTATCTCAGTTCTGGCAGTTGATCAGTCCTTGAGCTGAAAGGAAGTTAGATTCATGTGCTTTCTGAGGCATCACCTTTAATTACTGGTGCAAAGAATAATTACTGCACATGAAAATCTTTACTGCAGTAGATGTTCCCAGTGTGCACTAGGATAAATCCACACTTAAATTTTTAACCCACCTGACCATAAGGTCCAGCGAGCTTATGGTATAGTCTTGAGTTAGTTATCAATCTATCCATCAACAATTTGCTTGTTGCTACACTTGAGGATATATTTCTGACCAATGAACTGACTGGTCAACATTCTGGTCTAATCAAGGTTGCTGACTTGCAAAAGTTGGTTTATCAAAGATTGATTTGATTTGATACTTGTCACAGATTTCAATGGGACTATGTGATACTTGTTATTGAACACACGTCTTTATTGATAAATCACATTGATTTTTCTGAAATGCACCAAAACATAACCATCTGCTATTAGTATTGGCCATCTGTTGCTTAGATGATATTATTAAGTCTCTGTGGTCTTATAATAAGTACAGTAATAGAAAAATGAGAAGCAACAAGCTTCGTAAAATTCAACATATAATTTGTTTTCCTTGAAAACAATGTGAAAATGTAAAAAAAGGAACTTACAGAATTGACAGTTAAATCCGAAATAATTATTGAATTACAGACACAAGTCCTAATGATTAAAGTTCTGAATAACCTTTAGTAGAAAACCAAATAAAATCCAACAGTGGAAGTGTTAATGTGCCTTTTGTGGCCCATGTAGTATGATGTGCCAACAGTCTTTTGTTGGATCACAATAATACAATCCACAATATACATCCTTATTTGAAATATCAGTATAAATTCAAGTCTCTCTTTCCAAGAATGTTATTTCTGAAGAGCATTTTGTATTTCCAGTGAATAAATAATTTGAATAAATAAAATTCCAGCCCAAATGAACTACTGAACACAACAATAATACAATTGATTCTGCCTCAAGATCTTACAGAACAAATAAATAACTTCTAGAAAAACAAAATTATATAGTCCTCTACCTGACCTCAGATCACATTAACATATTCTAAAAAACACCATCTGCTGATGGAAAGATTCCTTCTGAAAGGTTCATGATGTTTACAAAATAAAATCTTATAACTAGAAGTCTATTACTAAAATTTTAATGTAAAATGTAGTGAACAAGAACAGGTAGACCAGGCATTTCATGGGGAATTTTCAAAGTTCTAGATTCATATTGAGAAAGACATGTTGTTTACGAAACCAAAATCAATGATTCAGGTCAGGTAGAAAATGAACTTAATTTTGGACAAGGGGTCAAGTCCAACATATAGTACGACATTATCAATAGCATTAATGAAATAAAAAACATGAACAGAAAACAAACAAACAATGCAAATATATATAACAGTATATAACCAATACATACTTTCTGCTTGGCAAACCTTAGCAGGTCATTTGTATATGTCAGTAAATCATTAAAACTATTCTTATTTCCAGGTTTTAGTTCTTGTTTATGTAGTTCAAGAGGTGAATCAGTTAGAATATCTATTTATCAAAAGGTAGGTAAGATTTCACACAAGTTTCTTGATGAATTAAAAAATAGAGGATTATGTAGGTAAGATTTCACACAAGGTTCATAATGACTTGAAATAGAGGTTTATGTCAGTAACATTTTACACAAGTTTCATAATGAGCAAGAGCCACACATTAACAAGGTGATCATGTATTGCCTGAGGGGGTTTTTGGTCTAGAGACTGTGTTGTTATTAGCATTGTATCAGACTTGATAAATACGGTTATGTCACCAGTATCTTAGATACCCATGATTATGAGCAGCATTCATGCATATTTAATGAGGTGATTTTAATGTGAGTGACTGTGATTGTCAACACTATGGCAGCTTTGCATCAGGTTCTATTCAGTCTTCTTCATCTGTACTATATCTTTATGATGTTGGATGTATTTGATCATGAGCAGGATATATGCATATTTATGAGTTAATTATGTCTAATTGGCTGATCTCATTACCATTCTGGAGACTGAATTTTGATTGGAGATTGCTCCAGCAGGATAAATAAGCTTATATCATCATTATCTTATACAATAACCAAATGAGGTAAGTATATATCTAATTGGCTGATATCCTTACCTTTCTAGAGACTGAATTTCAATTGGAGTAAGCTATAGCAGGGTAAATGAGCTTATATCATCATTGTTCTTGACAGTTTCTGTAATAAGCAAGATATGCACATAATGATGAGGTGATTAGCAGCTGATTGGCCAAAGTTGGAAGCTCTTTTGAGAGTATATCTCTTATCTGACTTTGATAAAATTTGGTACATAGGTTTATATTGTGAAGGTCTTGCTTACGAGCAAAAGTGATTACTTTATACAGTCTGCTATGAGATATTACTGCCATTGCTTCAAATAGAAAAACTTCTGTAAAGTCTTCTCAAGAACAGCTAAACAGCATGTGTCTAAATTTGACCAAAAATATTATGGCATGGAGGCAGTTCAAATTGTTATAAATGATACTGATTTGTCATGAAAAAAATTTAAAATTACTTAAAACACTTGACAGAGCATTTAGCCATAAAGGCCTTTCAAATATTTTTGTCTGCTGTTACTGAACAAGGAAAACCTTAAAATGACTTCTCAAAAACAGCTGCACAGAATTGAAGCAAATTTGAAAGAAGACATGGAGGGATTTCAGATTTGTGTACCAGATGCATATTCAACATCAAATATGGCCACCATTGCTTTAAAAAGAACCCCACAAAAATACCTTGTTTAAAAAAGTGCTGAACAAACTTGTGCCGAATTGAACAGAAAGCATATGGCATGGAGGCCATTTATATTGCCATAAGTAATTGTGATGAACTGTCTCCAGATTAAGAGTGGCTTCTTTCATGGAGTAAACTCTAACGATCTGCAATCTTTCCAGGTGAATACTAAATTACTCTTACAGTTTCAAAAGGTATCATTCAGGTCTGAAATGTAATCACTCCCTCTATCTCAATTTTGATTGGATATCGCTGTGGACCTATCAAACTTAGCAGACAATGTCCCTGTCACTGTCTGTCAACATGGGGACGGATAAGAACACACCTCGTTCACTTTCCTTTTGATCCTTGAACTAACCTTTAACATATAGGTGTGATAACAGCAAGCTTTTGTTATCTGACGCGCCCGGTCACCTTTGCCAGCTCAAGTTTCCAGTCTCTGGCTGGTCATGGTAACCTTGCGTAAGAGTTCAACACTAACCCGCGGCAATCTTTAGAGATCAAACACAAGGCTGCAGTAATATTCCCAAGACAGGTAGATTATAGCTTATACATGACTTTATAGCTGGGTGCTTAGCAAACATGACAGTAATACATGTTTGCCTTTATATATGACTGCTCATCATGAATATTGAATAAGCCATTAAAATGACTTGTTAAAAGCTACTGAATAAAACATTTTAATTTTGACTGGAAGCATCTTGGCATAATGAGTCAAGACATTAATGTTTTTGTATAAATGATACTGATTTGCCATCAGATATGTCCACATGAGTAACTAAAGATAGAAAGTCCTTTTAAAAATTCTCCAAAACAAACAAACAGAATTTGACCAAATGTAACGGAAAGCATCCTGGCATGAAGAGCTTGCAAACTGGACAAATGAAGTTTAATCAGTGCACAGATATGGTTGCCATTACTGAGAATTAAAAAAAAAAACATTAAAAACTTCTTCCCAAATACTGCTGGACAGAATTGGACCAAATTTGATAGGCATCTTTTAGTAAAGGCCTTTTATATTTGTACAAGTGATGCCAATCAATAATTACATATGACCATTGTCGCTAAAACTAGAAATACCTTTCAGTGTCATGGGACATCATAATAATCCAAATTTCATTTGCTGTTGCATTTGGATTTGAAGTGGATGTCAGCCAGGTGAAAGATCTCAGACCCACTATGACTTCTTGTTTCATATTTTATTAAACATATTGTTATTTTCATGAAATGTACATGAGCTAATATTAATATGTGTGTAAAAGGTCCCTCAGTGCAAGCGCATTGAGTTTTGACACAATAATATTAGTTGCTTTATGGTATTGAAATTTAATAATTTTCTGCACCAAGAGCAATATGCTGATGAATATGGGTAGGTAAGGTTTTTTTTAAAATTATTAATGTCAGAAGGTTATGAGAGAATTCTGCAGATGAAACGAAGTTGGATTTTTCAACCAGGTTTATTGCCAGCATATTTGTTGAGCTAGAACTTGTTGAGTGATACACAGAGACTTGTTATGCATTGATATACAGTAGTCTGATAAAATTTAAACCAAAACAAAATGAAGACTACTCACAGCAGTTTATTTGCCTAAAAATTTCAGTGTGCAATGACTGTAAAACTGGGTCTGATAGGTGTTAAGTCAAAATATGTTAGTGCCATAGTGCCGCAGCCTGACATTGCAGTACAGAATAGTGTGGGACTGCTGTATGTGGTACTGTAGTCATGCAGATATGAATAAAATTTAACATTATTCTTGGCACTGCATTTAGTGTGCACCAGTAGTTCTGTAGACTGTAGACCATGTTCTGTGCAAAAGACATGACTTTCTTCTTGGTCATTCAGAATGATGTCAATCCACCATCAGACATGGCTACCATTACTAATATAGGAAAACCTTAAAATGACTTCTTAAAAATTACTCTACAGAATTTAGCTGAATTTAACAGAACAAATTCTGGCATAGAAGGCTTGCATTTTATTCTAAATGTTGCTGATCGTCTGTCAAATATGGTCATCATTACTTAACAGAGAATAACATTGAAATGATATCTGAAAAACCACTAAACAGAATTTAAGCATTTAACAAGAACATCCAGGCATAGAGGGCTTTGAATTTTTTGTGTGCAGATGATGCTGATCTACAGACAAATATGGCCACCATCACTAAAAATAGACCATTAAATAACTTCTCAACAATTTTCAACCATCATTACTAAAAATAGAAAGACCTTTAAATTATTGTTTCAAAAATGTTCAACAGAATTTGACTAAACTTTCTTTTGAAAGCATCCTGGCATAGTTTTTTTTGTTCAGTCTGTTAGGAATGATGCTGATCTACCATCAGTTATGACTGTTGCTACTGGAAAAAGAGAACTTTTAAGTGACTTCTTAAAAATTTGATGATGCATGCAAAAATGCCATCGGAGAACGGAACAAGGACCTTAAAACTTTAAATGCCAATCTAATAGAAATCTGAATAAATAGCATGCATACCAAACTAATGCTTGTTGTACCATTTGAGAGAGTAAGAGGAAAACATGAAAGATCTATGTATCTAGGTTGAACTCTCGCTCCTCTATTTATTCAGTATGGAATATGGCAAGAAAGATCATTGGCAAAATAAAAGCAGTTGTAGCAAGCACTTTAAGAAATATGATGAATATTAGAGAGGCTTTCATGAAGAAAGAACATAAAGTTTGCCATCTTGTTTGACTTGGAGAAAGCTTTTGACACCACATGAAATTGTGGTATAATTAATGGAACTATTCATCCTATGGAGCTACCCACTAAACTTGGTCTTCCATTTTTCAGAAGATAGAAATGAGGCACCTCATTTTCTGAAAACTATCTGCAGCATATGAGTGTACATCCAGGCAACATATAGTTAAGCCTCAAGATTAAATTTATCAGAATAGTGAAATGCCTTAATCCAGGAACTGACAGCTTATTAAATGTCAGTGACTTTATGATCCACTATGTATATCAAAGAGTGTGCATGCTATTGAATGTTGACTACAGATATGCGTTCAGTTCAGAAATGAGCAGAAGTAAACATATTCAAAGTTTTCAAATCTGAAGTTTTTTTGTAATGTATTTCTGCTGATCACATCGAATTCATGATGACCCGAAACTCTATTCTGATGATTGTCTTATTCTTGTTGTGAAGGACATAGGGCTTTTTTTCCGACAGTAAACAACCTTTCTTCCCACATAATATATACATGTACCATCCTGGGAATAAATGTCTGCAAGCCCTGCATTTAACAAGAGTCATGTCAAACACATATTGGGGAGCAGATCATCAATTGTTGCTATGGTTATATAGGTCATCACTAAGATCTAAACTCCACTATGGATCAGCTTGTAAATCTTACCTCCCCGATGCTTGACTTGATACACAGTCAAGAAATTAAACTTCATCTGGGTACATTTAGAACTTCCCATTAGGAAAACTCTTTGTTATGCAAATGAACCATCAGTTGAACAAGATGGACTCTATTTTATAATATGTAACTATCATCTAATCCATCTAATCCTGCATATAATGAAGACTTTAGGCCCGAATACCAAACCTTGTGCACATTGCCATTTCAAATATCCTGAACAAATACTCTCCTTTTTCAGAGTAAATTTCAATAAAATCAGAGCCTCCTGTTGTGACTATCTCCCTGTATACAGATGGCTCAAAAGATGGAGACAGGTTGGAGCTGTCTTTGCAGAACACCAATTGGTACCATCTTGAGCCATTTACTGGATAAAGCCTCCATTTTTGCTTCATCAATAACAGTTCTATATATATATATATACTCAGATTTTTAACCTACATTGAAATCTCTCCAAAACACGTTTGATCATCTTTTCTGAATCCCATTCCACTTTGAAAGCCTTGTAAAAGCTTAAATTAGAAAAGTTATTACTAACCCGTATCTCACAGAAAGATGATTTTCTCATAAAATCTGGAAAAATGTATTCCATACTGTTGGTTTCCTGGTTACCTTGGTATTAAGGACAGAGAAAGTAACTAAAGATGTGCCTGCAGTCATCAGTTTCAGAATAGAAGATTCCATACAATATATATCAGCATGTTCTTCATCCTGGCAAAAATGTAAACTCCACAAATTTCAGAACATCCTACCCACCATTGGAGAGTGGCATCCCTTGTATAAAACAAATTGGGGAGATGAGGTGGTATTGTGCCGATTGCATATTGGATACACATACCTGACTTGTGCATACCTCCTGAAGGTTGTAAAAATATTGACCAAAGTGCCTACCAAGCTAGTGTCCACAGTGGAAAAATATTCTTGTCCAGTTTGTTGTCTTCCACCTTGTGTCAGATGTATTGTGACGTGAACTCAATGAAGAACCTTTATGATGATGAGATAATTTAGGGGAAATATTGTTTAAAAAGCAATTTTTGATCATATGTTTTAAAGATTTTAAATGTTTTACCTTTATCTTCTTATATACCTTTAGATACCTTTACCTTTTATATTTTATCTGGTATTTAATGTTTACATTTAGTTTTGATGCATCTATCTTCCAAAAGTTTGTGTGCAGTTCTTCGTATGGTTAAATTTTAGAACTTGAGTTTTGAATGGCACCATATATCCATTCTTGAGTGGAGGTGCCAATTAAACGCTAATACATATGCATAAATATTTGTTTCTACATAGAAAAACTTTTGCTAACATTGCATCAATAATCATGCATGTTTGAGCACACATTTTGGTTTTGTAATCTGCATAATTAGAATTTGTGTCATGGCTGAATAACCATAGAATTGGTTTTGATCAAATGAATAGATATTAATGAAATAATGAAATATGAACCAAATGAAATATGAATCAAATGGTTGGTTGCTAAGTAATCTAACCAGGGTATTATATAAACCCATAATCTTTTCTGAATATTTTATTACCTCTGCTTCGTGTATTGTTTCACTGAGTACCAATTACATCAATAATTGTACATGGTTGAGCACACATCCAATGCAACCTGGGTATGTAAGCCCATCATTTTTTTCTGAAAGACCCTGTTGTTTGAGTTTGATAAAAATAGAGAAACTTACTATTGTTCAAAGTTAAGTAGACGTAAAAATAAGGCTATTAATGAAAAAGTATATATATATATATATATATATATATATATATATATGAGAATACAAATCATATGGCGAATAACAATCCCTTCAAGGGCACTGGATCCAGCAAGGGATCACGTATGTCAGGGATTGATTAAGATAAATGCAATAAACTGACAACGAACAGTGCAAACTAGTATCTAACTAGTCTGAGTACTTTCGACTCTTAATGAGTCTTTTTCAAAGGCATATATTAAACATAGACAAGACAAACAAATAAAACAGAAAAACCATAGTGTTTGCAAAACTTTACATGGCTGTTTCTACAGGAATTAAACCTCCAAATGTATTATGCTTCAATTAGTTTATATCAACTTGGGGGATACTCTTCAGTTCAGTGCAGGTTGGACTTTGTAAATCAAGGTACATGAGATAACTTGGGAGATACTCTAGCTTGCTTCATTTTGATTGTAATAATACTTTTGTCTCTTCATCACAGGGGCATAAAATGTTACCCATGACGATCCATCCATATATCCATTGGTCACACCTTGGTTAAGTTAGATTATTTCAGGCACTGTTTTTAGGCTTTTGCATTCATGCAGCAGGCTTCTAGTTCCAGAAGCATGTCTCCTTAGACATTGATTCCAAATATGGAGACCTACAATTACAGGCAAAAAATACAGTCAGCTAAATAGTTTGGTTACATGTGAGAGCAAACTTTGTTTGCTGTGTTTTTCAACAACTTCATGGTCAGTGTATATTAACAATTCTGCTTTTAATATGAAGGATTACAATGAGGTTTTCCTATAGAGAGCTTTTTGAAAAGTATCCTACAATATCATCCCCTTTGAAGGCACTGCATGTGGTTTTTGAAGTGATTTCTGAACAAATCACTTATCAGTTTTTTGAAAGACAAGAAAACAGTCAAAAGCAGACTGCAATTTTTTGAGGTAATACCATTTCAAACCTATATTTAAAGCCAGTATTGTGTGAAATTCTTTATACAAATGTGGATGATTTCTTAATTCAAAACTCAGCATTGGTTTTCAGGGTCTAAATTGTAAAGGTGTGTTTCCAGTCATCTCATTGGCTTTTGTAAACAAGTTCTTTTGCAATTATAGCATAAGTAATTTGTCAAAGTGTTAATGAATTTGAAGAAAGGAAAATAGTCGTGTAGTAAAATTAAGTTCAAAACCAATTTAAAGGTGGGGTTTTTTTTGCAGTATTTGATTCTTTTTTTCTCCATTGTACCTGTTAAAAGATTATAGATGACCACCTGCATTAGAAAGCAAATTTTGATAGTTATGTCTGGGAGAGTAGATCATGTTGTCATAAAAAAATGACTGAAGCATAAATCTTTTGATTAAATTTCCATATGTCATTATGTTCATATCATCAAAGTGATTTGGAGATATTTTCTGTCTTTCTAAAGTTGTAGCTCTCCTGATAATTTGTGCTATATAAGAAACCACATTAACAAATAAGAATTCAAAATCTGTATAGAAAAGATTTGGTAAAGAGTAGAAGAAATTTACCTTAAGGAAAACATAGGGCATAATCAAGACAATTAAGGTGGCAGACAAATGATCAAACCTGAAAAAAAATTGAAATTTTAGCAAAGAAGTGACCACAGATCCAAAGCTAATATCCTTTTTGTTTTAATTAATGCACAGAATTATTTTAACAAATCAGTGTTTGAAGAAAAAAAAATTCATTGATATAGGTACATTCTGTAAAAGTAAGTGTTGAAATATTGAACACCTACTTTATGACTGCCCGGTGATTGAAGAGGTTTGGAACCCTTTACCACATGGATTATGAATTATATACCAAATATTATGGTCTCAAAAAGAGACGTTTTCTTTGGAAATGACAAGTTTGCTGATCTAACGTATTTTTTCATTTTGATCATAAAATATCTAATTTGTAAGTCTTGATTTGCTTAAAGAAACCCAACATACAAAAGTGTAGTTTTCTGACTAAATTTCTTTGACATTATCTGTGTGTGTTAAAACTGGTACTAAACCTTTCATACTGGTACTGTACTGTGAAATTGGTCTGGTGAACAAACGTTTTAAAAATCTATCTGTATTGTGAAATGGGTTTTTTACGGGATAGATTTTAACACATTACTGACTGTTATCATGCAGATGGAATGTGACCTAAATGCCTTTCCCAGTGATACAAGGCAGCCAACTCAAGCAAGCCTAGGTGTGTATTGAACCCAGGACCCTTGGATTACGAGTCCGATGATCTACCAACTGTCGGAGCTACCTTGGGCTCTGAAATTGGGTTGAACACATTGTGTGAATTGATGGGTTTTGTTTAATGACTGCATCATGCAATTCTTACATTCTGTTATGTCTGATATTGCTTACAGGCAAAAAATACAGTCAGCTAAATAGTTTGGTTACATGTGAGAGCAAACTTTGTTTGCTGTGTTTTTCAGCAACTTCATGGTCAGTGTATAGTAACAATTCTGCTTTTAATATGAAGGATTACACTGCATTAGATTCCATCCAATTAATACACAGGTGTGGTTAGCTACATACACATACCAAAAGAGAGCTACTTGTGTATTACATACTTACACTTTTAAAATTCAAATCCAAGTTAAAACTATTTATTGTTTAACCATTTACCTTGTAGCATCTGTTGCTTTGCTGTTGCCATACAAGTACCAGTACCGAGTGCAATGTGCTATAAATAGAACACATTACTTGAATAGGACTATCTAGTTTGTGTAGAACAGAGTATATATGTTAAGTTGAACCTGAATTTGAAGCATTTTACGCTTATTTATATATTTATTATGAGTTGAAAGGTTTTAGAGTAAAATCTGATCTTTATGGCAGTATTATTATTTTTCGCTGAAGAAATTTTTTATATGCTTTAAAATCGTGAGAGAATTGATGCACCATCATGTCTGTGTTATGCTGTGACCTAATATAACCTCTCAGCCTCTAAACATACTGCGTTGTTATCTACAGTTGTATCATTAAATTATCTTAATCTGTGAAATTATCAAAATCAATGTTGCCTACATTGCTGTTGGAGCCTATATCTGTCTTGCTGAAGCCTTCATAGTCATAATTTTAATCACCTAAACTCTGCAGTGCTGATAAACGAAGTCCATGGCCTCCATTTTGGAAGAGGGAGAATCTGACTCAGTTACTATTTTTAAACAGCAGATTATGATTTTATCTTTTATAGATGTGGTATCATAGTTATGTTGCTCAATGCCTATAGTTTCTGAAAGGAGTACTCTGCAGAAGGTGGTGCTGTGAAAACCACCACAATTATGTTTCCATCATTTACTATAGGTGCTGAAATATACTTCTATGCAGATTGTGCATAAGTATCCAACTGTACTAGCAAAAAGCACTTATGTGATGTGAAGTGACAAGTTCCACTTGTAAAATCATCATTTTGCTGTACAGCTTGAAATAAATGTGATCACATTATATCATTATCAATATGATGGCACTCATTGCCTTTGTGAATTATAGCACAGTGAACTCAGGGAGAGAATGGACGAAACATTATGTGATTGTGATGTCTGTCTCTTTTTAAAAAATGATTTAAAAATGTTCATATTTGGAAATACAGTCCTGTGAAAAAATCAACAAAAAGTACAAAGACCTTTGGGAAATCATTAACAGCTTACAACCTGCCATAAATCGATGGTACGGGCTTTCTGTTGCAAAACAACGATGTAGTCCCAGTAATTGTGTCCTAGTAATAACTTGCCAACATATGTTTTCTTATTTGGTGCAATTTAATAAGAGGAATCTTTGATCTGCAGTCTGTGCAAATTTCGTTAATTTTTAGCTCTACTGGTCATACACAAGAAGAGTTTATAGGATTATCTGTTGTCTGTTGTCCATCATCTGTCTTCTGTCCTCCATTGTCTGTCATTATTTAATCCCTTGATACAAGTTATAACTACTCCACCTAAATTTCTTGGAGGATTGCCATGATACTTCACACACCTTCATGCCATTGTCTATTAGTTTTAAGTGAAAGTGGTACCACTCAGACATCCAGTATGGTCACGCTACTGATGTTGTGAAAATCTTGTTATCAGTACTTCTCCTAGATGGCTGGTCATATCATTATCATGCTTTTACCATTAAACTTCTTATGATGTCTGGTAAGTACTAAATAGAATTGGTGCCAGTCTGATATCAAATATGGCCACCATCTTGAAAATCTTGTTGTCATATTGCTTCTTCAAAATGGAAAGTCATATCATCATTGGTTTTTCACCAGAAGACTTCTTATGATGCCTTGTTAGTTCTTAAATGAAAATGGTGCCAAGTTGGCATCCAATATGCAACAGATAATATGAAAATTTTGTTCTCACAGAAGAATATCAAAGATAATAATAATAATAATAATAATAATAATAATAATAATAATAATAATAATAAAGACTTTATTTAGAGAAGGTGACTCAATTAGTTACAGAACTAATCTACCTTGAGGCCTTCTATCTGTCATGTACAATATATACTGTACAGTATATACCTTCTATATGTTATGTTCAATATATACAGTATATACAACACGATGTGAAGAATCTGACTTGACACTAAATAATTAAGTAATTTTAAATGTCAAAGTATCAAGCCTGGAACACATGCACAAGCATCTGTGAATACATAACATAAACATATATAAAATATAAAATATCATCCTGCATTGAAAAATTCAACTGTGAAAATGATGCAAAATTACAGAAAAGCAGGTGGTATTTATTGTACTACAACTGTTCAATTGTCTAAAGATTTCATCCATTTGAGACATTGATTATGAAAAGAAGAAATGTTAGAAGCCTGCCTTATATCACTGGGAATGTTGTTCCATACCAGTGGACCAGTATATTGAAAACTTTTTTTGCAACAATTCCTTCTTTGGCCTTGGTATAATGTAATTTTAACTTCTTATGGACCTTAAATTTGGAGTACTATCAGCATTTCTTTGGTGAAAGATATTGCTTAGATAGACAGGAGTGGCTTTTCTGGATGCTTTGTATATCAATTTGGCCTTTCTAAGAAATATTCTTTCATGTATTGTGAAAACCTTTATATCATTCATTGCATCCTGGAAATTGTCTATACTGTACATTGATCTAGAATTAAATGGCAAGCCCTCTGTTGAAGTCTTAAAAGTGTTGTTATGTTTGAATTAGAGGTATTCCCCCAAATTACATTGCAGTAGTCCAGATATGGCTGAATATAACTATTATAAAAGATGACCCTATACTGAAGAGGAATGTATGTTTTGATTTTCCTCAGTAGCCAAAGATAAGAATTAATCTTTTTTGAGACGTGTTTAATGTGAATAGAACAAGTAAGATTGTTATCTACAAATACACCAAGAATTTTATCCTGAGAGGTCATATTAAGGTTCACTATCTAGCCTTGCTTGTTTTTTGTTGTGTTGTAACTAGTATAGCTTTTGGTTATTCTGTATTTATGATCATACTGTTTTCCTTGCACCATACTTAAAGTCTGTTGAGAGCATCTTGTAAGTTATTTTCAAGTACTGTTTTGGTTTCACCCATCTCGGACAGTGTAGTATCATCTGCATAGAGGTCAGTAGAAGAAACTGAAGTTCAAATCTTAAGAGGTAGGTCATTGATAAATAGAATGAATAAGAGAGGTTCAAGGATAGAGCCCTGTGGTACTCCACAATTAATACTTTTGCTTTCAGAAAGTTGACCATTTAAAGATACTTTTTGTACTCTATCGGTTAAGTAAGAAGTAAACCAGTTTAGGAAGTTTTCACTGCATTGATATATTTTCAGTTTTTCATGTGAAATTTCATGGTCTACAAGATCAAAAGCTTTATGAAAATAGCCATAATAGTGCCTACCATTTTTCCTTATCTAGTTCTTTCAGCCATTTATCAATCAAAGATACAAGTGCAGTTTCACAGGAGTGATTCTGTCAAAAGCCAGACAGATTATCATCAATAAAATAATAAGTGTTCAAATAGTTGAAAAAAGAATCATGTACATGTTTTTCTAGTAATTTGGAGAGACAAGGAAGGATAGAGATGGGTCTGTAGTTATTTACATCATCTTTTGTTCCTGCTTTATGCAATGGTGTAACCTTGACAGCTTTCCATATTTGTGGAAATTTATTAGACCTAATACTTTCATTGCAAATGAAAGCTATACTCTCTACAGGTGCAGATGCAGCTACCTTTAGTAGCCTTGTTCGTATCATATCAAGTCCTGTAGCTTTGCAATCATCCATGTTTTTAATATATTTCAGAACAAATTCTGGACACATTTCAGGAATTTCAAACTTTATATTGTTTGGTAGTTTTTGTAGCACAAAAATGTTTGAGTTCCAGATGATCAGATGAAGTTTTGGGTCCTTTAAGTTTTTCAGCAATTTGAACGAAAAAGTCATTAAAAATATTTGAGATGTCAGTTGGATTATCGGTATAAATGCCATCATGATTGAGGGATAAAATTTCAGTTTTTCTCCTACTTTTCCCTGCACCAAACTCTGTGAACACTTTCCAGATAGCTTTCGGGTTATTTCAGTTTTCATCCAGCACTTTTTTGTAGTATGCTTGCTTGGCTTGACATATCATTTTTGTTAACTTTATCCCTCCAAACTCTATATTCAGTTTGATTTCCTACTGATTTTATTTGGTCTGTTTGCTTTATTGCTTCTAAAATTTCTGGGGAGATGCGGCCTGGCTGGTGGTCTTTCTTTATCCTGTGTGTTTTTAAAGGGACATGTTTGTTCACTATACTGATGAACAGATCTGTCCAAGTATCGAAAACATCATCAATATCTTTAAATATTTGGACTGTATTCCATGGAATCTGTTTCAGATCTTCCAGGAATTTAACAGTATCAAAGTTTTGAAAAGATCAATAAGTTATGGATTTATGGATATTATTTTTTTTTATTTGCCATTGACTTAACGTGTTAGAAAAATTGCAAAGTGGTCACTTATACCAATCTTTGGAACCATTACTTCCAAAACATTTTCTTTTGTATTGGTATAAATATGATCTATAAACATTTTAGAGGCAGATGTTACTCTGGTGGGTTCATTTACTAGTTGCTCCATACCTAATGAAGCAATAAAATTCATCCAATTCACTTTTATTTGATCATTGAGAAGGTCTCTATTTATATCACCTAGAATGTAAAATTCTTTCTCTTCATTTGAAATTTTATCTATTCAGAATATTCAAACCAATCAGTATGTGATGATGGGGGTCTGTACACAAAACCTACTAAGTAGGGCTTAGTTTTTTCTGGAGTGATCTGTTGCCAGATGGATTCTATTTCCTGTATTTGTAGGTCTTCCTGTCTTTTAGAAATAGTACCAGTTCTAACATACACAAGGAGCCCACCACCGCCTGCTTTCCTATCCTTTTGATAAGGTTTGTCATAGCCATTGATGTACAAGAAATTTTCACCCTGATTTTCTGTTAACATTGTTTCCGAGAGTCCAAATATATGGATATTATTATTTGTAGAGGTTAGCAGATGGTCTCAACACTCTATAGTTAAAAGGAAGAAATGGTGTTATCTTCAATTCTTTGAAATTCTTTTCAGCCATTAGAACATCAGTCTGTTCAATTTGGACTCTTGTTAAATTGTTCTTTAGCTGTTATTTTATGGACAGTTAATGACAGTCTACTTTTTCCCATGCTTTCACATTACAAGTACATAGGGATTGATATCAGTCTAGGAATAGTGCAAGGAAATGCATATCAACCTTTTAATTTTTTATTGTTCAGACCATTAGCAATGTAAAAAGTTTCAGTTGTGCATAAATGGTGTTTAAGTTCCACAAGCAATTATATTTTAATGATAAGTAGAATGAACATTGTAGAGTTGGATCTCCTGGCATCATGTATAGAACAAGTAGTTTGTGATCTTCCATTATGTTATGTATTGTATAAGTGCCTGATCTTCCAGTATGTTGTGTAATGTAGTTTGTGATCTACCAGCTTGTTATGTATTATAGTTCCTGATCTTCCAGCATTTTATTTACCCAGTAATAAGCACATGCATGATGATAGACCCATACCCCATTTGTATATAGTTTTATCAAATATTTACTGAGGATATCCTTGCCTAATAATAAGCCTCTCCCCCTTTTTCTTATATGCCCACCAAAAGGTGATCTGGATAATGTAATGACATTTTTGATCTCACCATCCATATGTATGTGCATTTCTCTACATCCATTGGTCTGCTACCTTTTTAGTTTCTGGACTAACCTTAGTGGATGGCTTGCACTTGGATTAAGAAAGAATCCTATTGATTTGGGGGTTAAAAGGTTATGGTCTCTGACTGAAAAATTAAAAATGATTTCAGCTCATAAAACTTCAGTTCTTGACCATCATTTATCTTCACCAAAGTTTGTTAATGGCTTACATTTTGGGTAGGAAAGAAACCTGTTCATATTGGTTCTAAAGGTCAAAGATCAATCACAGTCACTGAGAAGAGAACAATGGTTTTAATATTGGTAATATAAAGGACTTATAAAAATTATACTCGCAGCTGCCTTGCTTAGCGCTCAGCATTAAGAGCTTAGGTTAGGACTGGTCGGCCTGGTGTCAGGATAATATGACTGGGTGGGATGTCATGCTTGCATGTCTGCAGCATGATACCCCAGTGCTAGATATCACTATAAACTGCCACACTGCAGACATATTAGCGATATGACTGAAAAATTGTTATAGCTATGTTAAAAATCCAAATCACACACACACACACAGTAATATAAAAACTGTTGCTAATGTGTAGCTTAATTAACCTTTTCTGGATGGAAAATTCCCTCGACCATATGATGAAAATTCATTGTTTTGTAGGATGACCATCTAACACATGACCCTTGTCCATGTCTAACACATGACCCTTGTCCATGTGCACTAGCCATTATTACATTAGTTAAATTACTCTTTGAATGAAACTTAATTTGATTTAAGTCACATGTTGCCAGTTGAGTACTTTCATTACATGCATTATTTTTACAGTGACATTGCCCAAAATTCAATCATTATTCCTGTTAAGAATCATCTCTCTCTCTCTCTCTCTCTCTCTCTCTCTCTCTCTCTCTCTCTCTCCATATTTTTTGGCTACATCTTTTCATATCATTGCATTTAGACCCACCACCACATGGGGACTGTCTGGATAACATTTATCGTGGTTTAGAATTATTTTATTCCTTTTTCAAGGTTTGGTAGTTGTTTAGATATTGCTGTCCTTGATGATTTGGTCTGTTCTTTTTGTTTTAATGCAGCAACAAATCATCAGCATTCATATTCCATTTAATCTGACTTTTGCTATTTTTTATTCTCCAGAAGGAGGTCACATGCCAGCCCTTACTTTCAATTGTGTGGTTTGTAATTGAACACCTTTCATCCTTAAGAGTCAGTTTAGGACAGTATACCTTATTATTATTACTTATTATTAGCATCTTACCAATCTGACTTTTGTTGATTTTCATTTTCTGTACTCATAATAAATTTTGCTAATGCCGTTGTTGTTAAAACATCAGTATTGTGGTTGTTTCAGTTTTTTTAATGCAGTACTAAGGATAAGCATTGCTGATTTTATTGTAATTAAAACGGTTTTGTGGTTGTTTTAATTCATTTAATTGAGGCAATGCCCTAGACCAGGTAAGATCTTGCTGTTTCAATTGTGCAGTCTTAGTTCCACACAAATACTCTTGCCTAATACTTAATAGAATTTTTTAATGTTTTTCTTATGTATCAGAGTCTATGCAGAGCTTGATGTAGTGTGTACATAAAAAGAACATTTGGTATACCCACCACAACATGGAGTTACAGGTCAAGGTCCCTTTTACCCCAAGTCTTCCCCACAATAGAGAGTCATTGGGTCACAAAGGCCTGCCTCCCAGGAACAAGAGCTGGATGAAGATGTCCTTCCATCCTTTTAGCTGCAAAGACTAGTGGCTCACTTGGTAATGCATAGATGGAATCTCTCATGTGTCTTGTAGTCTCTAACTAGATCCCCTAAGAACCTTTGGGTGAAGATGACTCAGGCAATAAAATTAACACCCCTCCAGATTGTCAGGCAATTACACGCTCCATAAATCATGACCATTACAGTGATGGCTTAAACCATAATGATTTCTCCATGTGTGTACATCAAAAAACGATTAGGAACTTGGAGACCCAAATTGAAAAATTAAAACTACAGTTACATGCTATTAAGTCAACACAGGGAAGGAATATTGAGCAAGTAACTTCATGTGAAACTGCATTTCAGACAAGACAAATAGCAACAATATCAGATGCTCAGACAAAGACAATCCCAATACCAGCCAAAAGAAAATGTAAAATGACCATGCAAGTAACAAATGATACCCAATGTAATAATGCATTGCAAACAACAGTACCCCCCTCTCAGTCATGTGTCACACCTGCAACAGCAATAAGTATACACCAATTTAAGCCCACCCCACCCCCCGTCCTCCAAGAGATGTGTCTGAAATACAAACCTGAGTCCAACACATGAAATCACAAGCCAGGAAAGATAGGACTGTAGTAATTGGCTCCTCAATATTGAAAAGTATAATACCAAGGAGACTTCTTAAAACAGATGTACAGACTCTAAGAGGTGCAAAAATTGACAACATCACAGACAGAATAAAGAATACTGACTTAACCAAATACAGCCAAATTATTATTTTAGTAGGTGGAAATGATACTGGTGATGGAAGGTCACTAAATCAAATCAGAACAGATTTTGAAAGTTTACTGTATGCTGCTAGGTGTTGCAGCCCAGATACATGTAAAATAATATCAGGACTACCTCCTTGTGTGGACACCAGGGTGAAAGAAATCAATGATTGATAATTGACCTATGTGAAGACTTCAACATACAATACATTCCACATGTCATATACTCCCCTCCCAGCTTTGTTGGGGTGGGTGTTATGGTTTTGGTTATCGTTATCTAGAGGTGATCGCCGACGGTGTAATTTGCCTGGGAAGAGTAAATATCAATAGAAATTGAGAAAAGTACAGGTGGAATAGATAAAGAGCTGAGCAGGTATATAGAACAGAATAACACGAGTCCCCGTTACAAATAAAGACAAAATTTAATCAAAATTTCTAACAATAAAGTTCATAAATGAAAGTAATAATAATACGTTATGATTGAAAGATACACTTCTTTCTTTGTGACTTAACTTCTTGCACGAATTTTCAAATACAAAAAATAATGATACCAATAGCCGATCTGATAAGTGATAGAATTTAAATCATCATTTAGATCACGTGAAATATATCGAAAACATTGCCTTGTACAGTTTCATAACCTGATGGTCTTGATTCAGTCCGAATTCCACAGTGACTATCCCTTTTGACTTCCTTGTGCTGGTAAGTCTGGGTCTTCTCCACTTTTGACTTCCTTGTGCCGGTACGTCTGGGTCTCCTTCACTTTGGACTTTCTTTTCCAAATTTACAGGTGCCTCATCCCTTTCGCCCCTTTCAACTTTGTGTCCACTTTGGGTTTGTAAGACGTAATACGTAGAGTGTAGAACGTAGAACATAGAACTTCGAGCTATCCTGGCCCCTTGTTTTTCCAAGCTCTTACTTCCAGAACGTGTCTGTCAATTTTTCCAGACAATTCCTTCCCCTGGATGATTTCTATGAGTGAATTTCTTCTAAATTCAACTCGGAGTCCCTTTTTCAACTTCCCTCTTGTAGGAAAAAGCGTAGACTGATTTCAATTTTGCTATTTTGCACATTTAAACTGAGAGCTTTTCATGTGAAACCACGCCCCATTCACAGCGTGACCAATCTAAATGAAATACACTTCCCGCCCGAACAATGTTGAAACAATGTAGTTCGTCTGGCAAACATTGATTACCCAACTGATTCCTGGTAACTTTCAGAAATGACAGTTTTCCATACTGATCAGAATTTGACCCCTTCCTGGTCAGTTTAAACAAACATACCCTTAATCAAAAATCGCTAAACTCGTGACAGAGACTGTACCAATCCGTGCATTATGGCACTTTAATGTGCGCAGAACTCCATAAATCTAATTAAATCATACACGTGTCCAACTAAATGTGTTCTACCGAGATCAACAGAAAAATTTGCTCCATTACATAACCCCCTCCTTAAGAGTAAAATCAGGGATTCTTACTCTCCAAATTTTTGGAGATCTAACCGTTACACTTCCATGTCCTCAGGTGAACCCTTCACCTCAGATGTCCCTAGTCTACTTGAGCAGTCAGCCCCTACATTCTCCTTACCTTCAATATACCGTACCTGGACTTGGTACTGTTGTAGAAATAATGACCGTCTCATTAATCGTCCATTGGTCAATTTAGCTTGAGCTAAATATGCGAGTAGTTGGTGGTCAGTTTCTAAAATAAATTTCCGTCCATATAAGTAACGTTGGAATTTAGTTATCCCAAAGATAATTGCCAAGCATTCTTTCTCAGAGACTGAATAATTGCGTTCTGCAGACAACAATTTCCTGCTACTGTAGGCAAGTGGGAATAAATTTCCGTCATGCTCTTGTAATAGTACTGCCCCTAAACCTCTATCACAAGCGTCAGTACGTAAGACCAAATCACGTGTCACATCAGGTAGTTTCACTACTGCGTCTGACATCAGTCTGTCTTTTAACGTCTGAAATGCACGCTTACATGCGTCTGTCCATATAACTTTTCTCGGAGCCTTTTCCAAGTCAAGTCAGTCAATGGGCTTGCAATAGCGCTGAAGTTTGCAACATAGTGATGATAATACCCTGCTAGTCCCAAGAAAGATCGAACTTCTGTCTTAGTCATTGGTCGTACTGTGTTCCTAAGTTGGTCGACCTTTGAACTATCTGGTGTTAACGATTCCAGTTTCGAAAAGGGTAACTGACATGACTTCAACTTCACCAGCTTCTTCTCCAGTAGCTTAAGTGTGAACTCCTCCAACTCCGTCTTGCCAGGTCGTTCTGTCAAGACGCTTGCATAGTCTTGGAGTAACGACTCCACTTCCTTACGTTGCTCTGACGTTAACGTTCCGTCAAGGACAACGTTGATGTAAGTTTCTTCCGTCGTCAAAGGACAACTAGGGAGTACTTCCGCCTCTCCTCCATTGTCATCGGGTTCTTCAGTTACAACTGTAGCAACCACGAACTCTGTGGGTGTTTCTCTTTCACGGTAATGTTTCAAGAGATTTACGTGGTACAGCTTCTCCTTGTCTCCTACCCGGATACGGTAGTTCTGCCCACCCTTTTCCTCCATTACCACAAATGGTCCCCTCCACGAGACTTGAAGTTTATTGTGCTCCAGCGGCAGCAACAACAGCACCTTGTCACCCACCTCGAAGTGACGTTCCTTCATCTTTTTATTGTAAAATTTGGCTTGACAACCCCTTGCGTCGCAGAGATTCTCTTGAGCCAATTTGGAAACCTCTTCTAACTTGTTGCACAGTGTACTGGTATGTTGTTCGCACTTCCTCAGATGCTTGCTCATCCGTCCATATCTGTTTTAATATAGCCATGGGTCCCCTAACTGTCCTCCCATAAACTAATTCAAAAGGTGAAAAACTTAAACTAGCCTGTGGCACTTCTCGATACGCAAACAGTATCACCAGAAGGTATCGATCCCAGTCCCTGGGTCGACCTTCACATAGCTTCTTCAGAGCCTGTTTCAAAGTTCCATCGAAACGCTCCACCAAACCATTGCACTGCGGGTGATACGGGGTAGTTGTCAGGCGTCTAATGGACAGTAACTTATTTACCTCTTCCATCACCTGGCTCACAGACTGCGTCCCCTGGTCAGTCAGTATCTCATCCGGTACACCAACTCTCGACCAAACTCCTAACAAGGCCTCAGCCACTGTGACTGAGTCAATGGTTTTCAAGGCCACGGCCTCCGGGTAACGGGTGGCATAATCTACTATCGTTAGTATATAACGATTACAGCTTTCTGCCGCCGGCTTTATCAGACCCACTAGGTCCATTGCCACCCTCGAGAAAGGTTCGTCAATCAGTGGGGTGGTTCCTAGTGGCACTGGGTGATGGGAAGTCTTGGGTGCCACCTGCTGACACTTGTCACATGACAAACAGAACCTCCTAACATCCCCATACACACCTGGCCAATAGAATTCCCTCACCAACCTCTCTCTGGTCTTTGCCACACCCATGTGGCTTCCAAGTAGACCCCCATGTGCCAGCCTAAGCACTTCTGCTCATTTCGCTATAGGCACAACAACTTGCTTAAACGTATCGGTCCCTTTCCTGGCGTACCAATACAAAATACCACGTTTCGCCGCGAACTTCACCTCACCGTCCGGCAATTTCCGTATGGACCCCTCTTCTGCGTACCTGCGTACCTTGTTGAGAGACAAATCTTCCTTTTGAAGTTTCTTCAACTCGCCAGGTAGCAAATTGTCTATGGGCGAAGTCGTGGGTCTTAGCGGCTTTGACCCTGACCTTCGCTTCATAGCCCTCGTCTCAACGGACCCCACATGTACAGGTGTACACGTCATAGGGTTAGGTTGTGGCAATACATACCTACACCCTAATATCACGTCATGAGACAGTCCCGACAAACACGCTGCTTGAATTCGCCTCTTTACATACGGCGAATCAAGGTCTATGTTAACAACCGGGAGTGAATCTTTCGTCCGGTTAGCAAACTGGACTTCAACCGTCTCGCCTGTATAATCCCCAGACTTGACATACCTACTATCTACCAAGGCCAGACAACTACAACCAGCATCAAACAGTATGGTTGCCCTCTCACCATTTACCGTAGCTACCGCTGTGTTAGTCAACTCCACTGGTTCCTGTTCCATAACAGTATTCGTAGTTACCGTATTAACCGTCGTCGGACAATACTTTCTACAATCCTTAACGACATGACCTGGTCTGTTGCAGCCGAAACACACCGGCTCACCTTTCCTCCCTGTATTATCCTTCTCCACCCCCTGAGTCTTCCCCGACCCACGAAAATGTTCTCGGCTGGGATTTCCGGCCCCTGGCCTCCCACCATTCTGACCATTCCGTCTTTGGGGTGCCACCTCAGTGGTCTTCCTACGCTTGCTGATGCCAGGTCGGTCCCTGCCACCCCAGGTGGTTGGACGCGAGTGTGCGCTCTCATAGCGCTCGGCCATCACGCTTATATCATCCAAGGTTGAGAATTCACGCTCCACTAAGAACACTATTAAGTCTTTCCGGTAGGTACTTAAAACGTGCTCTTTCAAAATTTCCTCGCGTATGCCTTCATACGTTTGCGCGGTACCAGCCATTTTCATCCATTTATCAAATAGTACACGTACGCGGTTATGGAATTGCGCGTGTGTTTTGGTAGCTCTTTTCGACGCTTCTCTAAAGAGTTTCCGAAATGTTTCCACCGACAGCTCATAGTGCCATAGTAGCGCTTTCTTCAAAGCGTCGTAGTCATCTACCTCGTCCAGCGTCATGCTATGGTAGACGTCTTTCGCGGCCCCCTGTAAGAATGCCGAAACATTTATATCCCACTGATCTTTGGGTAGCTGATGAACCAATGCCAACTTTTCGAACTGTGACAAAAAGTTGTCAATTATTTCGTCCTTGTCATTGAACATGGGCATGGTGATCTGTATTGGTCATCTGTCTTCAGATTGCCTACTTGTGTGCCCTGAGCGTTCATTCAAGTCTTCACCCCTTCTGGACTCTGCTTTGATCCTCAGCCTCTGCATGGCTAACATATGTTCACGTTCTCTGGCTTTCTCTTTGGCCTGCAATCTGGCTAGTTCGAGCTCTCGTTCCACTGCTTTCTCTTGTCTGTCTCTCTCTCGTTCCTCGGCTAGTTGTTGCTTATGTTCTCTAAGACTTCGCTCAACAAATTAGCTAACTGGGCCCCTTCGTACCCAAGTTTATTCTTTCCAATCGAGTGGAATTCTTTTATTGACTGTCCGTCCGTCGCCATTCTCGTCTACTTATGCTGTGACACAAGACTTAACTTCTCTACCTACACTCAAGGTTTACTGCCCTACTACAGGATAGCTAAACACGTATTTACCTTACCTCTAGTATGGCCCTCATTCAATTAACCCATAATAACCTTTGCACCAACAGTCAATAAACAGGCGGCCCCCCACTGAAATGTCTCTCTCCCAAATTAGCGTAACGCTTACACACTAACAAGGCGAAAAATTTACTGCGGCAGGGTTTTCCTGACTATCTCTCCCAAGAGAATACAAAGGTAAAATTTTTTCCACTTAAAGAATTTTGAATACTACCCCTAGCAACAAGGGAATTTGCATCAATCTCTTACAATTATTTTCATCACAATATGAAAACAGATGACAAGAAAATTGCATGCACAAAATACATATATATAAATATTAAGCAGGCAATGATTCGATCCACTATGATCTCTGTTTCTTGAAAAGTACTATTGCAATTATCAATTTTCTGTTCTATATTTGCTCAGACCTTTTTACTTGAATACAAATGTTCAGATCCCTCAACGAGCGCCCACTTTGTCATACACTCCCCTCCCAGCTTTGTTGGGGTGGGTGTTATGGTTTTGGTTATCGTTATCTAGAGGTGATCGCCGATGGTGTAATTTGCCTGGGAAGAGTAAATATCAATAGAAATTGAGAAAAGTACAGGTGGAATAGATAAAAAGCTGAGCAGGTATATAGAACAGAATAACACGAGCCCCCGTTACAAATAAAGACAAAATTTAATCAAAATTTCTAACAATAAAGTTCATAAACGAAAGTAATAATAATACATTATGATTGAAAGATACACTTCTTTCTTTGTGACTTAACTTCTTGCACGAATTTTCAAATACAAGAAATCATGATACCAATAGCCGATCTGATAAGTGATAGAATTTAAATCATCATTTAGATCACGTGAAATATATCGAAAACATTGCCTTGTACAGTTTCATAACCTGATGGTCTTGATTCAGTCCGAATTCCACAGCGACTACCCCTTTTGACTTCCTTGTGCTGGTAAGTCTGGGTCTTCTCCACTTTTGACTTCCTTGTGCCGGTACGTCTGGGTCTCCTTCACTTTGGACTTTCTTTTCCAAATTTACAGGTGCCTCATCCCTTTTGCCCCTTTCAACTTTGTGTCCACTTTGGGTTCGTAAGACATAATACATAGAGTGTAGAACGTAGAACGTAAAACTTCGAGTTATCCTGGCCCCTTGTTTTTCCAAGCTCTTACTTCCAGAACGTATCTGTCAATTTTTCCAGACAATTCCTTCCCCTGGATGATTTCTACGAGTGAATTTCTTCTAAATTCAACTCGGAGTCCCCTTTTTAACTTCCCTCTTGTAGGAAAAAGCGTAGACTGATTTCAATTTTGCTATTTTGCACATTTAAACTGAGAGCTTTTCATGTGAAACCATGCCCCATTCACAGCGTGATCAATCTGAATGAAATACACTTCCCGCCCGAACAATGTTGAAACAATGTAGTTCGTCTGGCAAACCTTGATTACCCAACTGATTCCTGGTAAGCAACACAAACTCCATTTGGAAAGTCTTCAGTGAACTCACTGGAGGAACACACAAAGATCAGGCAAATAAAATTCACTCACTTTTGGTAAATGACGCCATAGTCACCAATGAAACTGACATTGCAAATGTTTTCAATGATTTGTTTGACCAACACTACCACAAAGTTAAAAGAACCAGTGATAGAAAACAACTTTAGTGAACTGAAAAAGTTCTGCAGCAGCAAAATCTCTAAGGAGGTATGTTTCTCTATCTCACCAGTATCAGAAAACTTTGTTAAAAAATGTCTCGGTGAACTTGATACCAAGAAAGCTACAGGATTTGATCAGATTGGTCCACGACTCATTAAATCTTCTGCATCTGCTATTTTAGATAGCATAACATTCATAATCAATTTAAGTATTGCAACCTCATCTGTCCCCAAAATATGGAAAACTGCAAAAGTAATTCCTATTCACAAATCTGGTTCTAAGGATGAGGCTGATAACTACTGGCCAATCTCAATACTACCAAACTTGTCAAAATTGATTGGAAAACATGTCCATGACTCATTCATGTCATATTTAACCAAACACTTGCTGTTACACCCTGATCAATCACACTTTAGACAGAAATATTCTTGTGAGACTGCCTTGATCACCCTAGCTGATAAATGGCTTCAAGCACTTGACCAAGGTAGAATGATGGGATCTGTATATGTAGATTTCAGGAAAGCTTTTGACATGGTGGATCATGAAATACCTTTGAAGAAACTGAAAATCTACCAATGTGATGAAAGCAGTTAGATGGTTTACTTCATACTTAAGTGAGAGAACACAACATGTTTATATAAATAATGTTCTGTCTGAACCTGGAACAATTAGATATGGAGTACCACAAGGTTCAGTTCTAGGTCCATTACTATTTATTTTATCTATTAATGACCTACCACTTTTACTAAGGGACTCAGTATCGTCTACAGATCTCTATGCAAATGACACAACATTGTCAGACATCCAGAACACAAAGCATGAACTTGACATTTCTTTACAGAATGCCCTAAACAAACTGGACAACTGGTGCACATGCAATGGAATGGTGGTAAATACTGGTAAAACTAAAATATTACTTATCTCAACATGGCAAGACAGGACAAATCTTGATAGTGATGAACTATGTCTGGCATGGAAGGATAAAAATTTGCAAATGGTCTGTCATGATAGACTACTTGGTGTTTTGGTAGATAATAACCTATCATGGACTGAACATATCAAACATATCAGTAAAAAAGTCAGCTCAGGTTTATGGCTTCTCAGTAGCATAAGATATTTTCTCCCTGAAAGACACAGAAAACTATTTTATAACAGTTACATACAACCCTATTTAGACTACTGTAATACAATATGGGGTAATTCAAATGATAAAAACATAGCAAAGCTGGCACATCTTCAAAAAAGAGCATTTGGGCTAATATCAATCCAGAAAGAAAGCAAGGAAAATTTAGCTGGTAAGTTAAAAATATTACCTATTATAGACCAAATCTGTTTGAGAAAAGCCAAATTAATGTACAGGATATCCAATAATAGTGCTCCTGAATATTTACAATCACTATTCCAGTATAGGCTACCTGGCAATACTCCCCACCTGTGATCCATGTCTACCAAACAGTATAAAAATCCCAAACCAAATAAGGAATTATTTTTAAAAAAAGTTTCCAATACTCTGGAACTTTGCTCTGGAATAGTATTCCAGTTGAGATTATAAATGCCCACTTTATTTCCTTATCCAAACCCAGTATATCCAGTGGCTTCAGAGATGCAGCTAAAATAAATAAATTACTTTGTATGAGGGCCTCAAGGTAGATTAGTTCTTAGCTAATTGTGTTACCCTCTTTAAATAAAGTCATTATTATTATTATTATTATTATTATTATTATTATTATTAAGCTTCTTTCAAGAACCTTATTCACAAGACTTTTCTTGCTGTCCTTTGCTTCTGCAAGATTACAAACATCATGCCCTGTCAATAGAACCAGGCTGTCTGTGGTTCTGTCAGATTTATTAATCATTTTCTCTCCTTTGCCAACCAGGGCTATGTTTTATTCATGTCGATTAAAACCAATGATGTTTTAGCCATTGGTCCCTCATGGGGCTATCTAACTCATCCCCGAGGATGTAATGAAATTCTCATTTTCTCCAACTCATGCAATCTTCTTCTCCTTGTACTTTCACTTATTAGCTCACCAAAGCGAAGGCATATTTTCTTCGGACCTGATAGTAGTAGTACAAATAGTGACCCATGCAGATACCATCAAACAGTTGTTAACACTTCTGCAGTTACGATAAATATTCCTTCCTTTTTCCTTCACCAGTTTGTGGACCTTTTTTGAGCCTCCCACCAAACTGGCGAATTCAGATACCCGGTAACAACAGGTTAGGTATTGCTGATGTTAAAATGACGTAGGAGGTATGTAATACTTTTTTTAATGATGTAATACTTACCTATTGCAATTGCCAGATTCCCTCCTACCCTGTACTGATGTCCTACTAGTTCTAAGACTGCATCCTACAAAAAAATATGAGGGCTTATGTACATGGGCCAGAATTGATGGATCTTTCCTTATAGTCACTCTATGGGAGAATTAATTCTCATCAGATGGTCAAGGATATTTTCCATAAAGAAAAGATTATGCTACAAAGTGGCAACAGGTAAGTATTACATCATTAAAATGAGTTTTTTCTCCCACTCTCACCCACCCATCCCGCAGGCTACATTTTCACGTCATGGCTTTAGTTCTAGACTGCATCAAATAATTTGGAACATTAGCACTTTCATCTTGGTTAATGTATAAAACCTGTACAGCTATAATAATGATTGCAAATGAGAATAAATTCTGCATAATACATTGTAGCATTTTCATGTTCTTTGATCAAAACTTGCACAGTTAATACAATTTTAAATTAATGTTTGTTTAATATACATTGGCAATATCTATATAAAATTTAAATCTTGTCTCAAAATTTTGGTGCCCATGCTGGATGAGGCTCAAGGAAAGGATCAGAATTATTTTTATTTTCTGATGGCTGTTTCTTTCTTTGTTTCTATTTTCCATATTTCTTTCTGTTGGAAGATTTATATATATTTATATAAACCCATAAAGCAGTGATGGTATGCTAATCAGATAACAGTGTCTTCCATTTCGTTATAGGAGAACTTAAACTTTTTTAAGAGACTCCATGCCACGACCCTACCGCCAATTAATGCAGTGATCAGCATCAGCGACAGTATTATCTAGGAATAAGAAGGAAATTTTCTTTCCTTTGTTAGTACATGTAGTAGTAAATCTCATTTGTGGACACATAAGAAATTTTCTTATTTTTATTCAGCTTGAAAAGACTTTTAATAATGCATGATTTGGCATCTAGGTCTGCCTATTGATCACAGTTGAACCCCCATCCATGTAAATGTACAGTTTGCACAGATGGGCCCCATCCTTGAAGATATTGTACAGTGTGTACTGATGGGCCCCATCCTTTGAGATATTGTACAGTGTGTACTGGTGGGCCCCATCCTTTAAGACATTGTACAGTGTGTACTGATGGGCCCCATCCTTTAAGACATTGTACATTGTTCATAGATAGGTCCCATTGTGGTAAATATTGGAATATTGTGCACAGATGGGCTCTATTCTTGTAGATATTGTACAGTGTGCACAGATGGGCTCTATTCTTGTATTGTCCAGCATGCACAGATGAGCTCTATTTTTGTAGATATTGTACAGTTTGCACAGATGGGCTCCATTCTTGTAGATATTGTCCAGTGCACACATATGGGCTCTATTCTTGTATTGTCCAGCATGCACAGATGAGCTCTTGTTTTGTAGATATTGTACAGTGTGCACAGATGGGCTGTATTCTCGTAGATATTGTCCACTGTGCACAGATGGGCCTCATCATTCTTGTTATGGTATAAATGATATGTGCCATCTTCATAGATATTGTATATTGTTACCTTATTTGTATAGACTGCACTGAGAGCGATAGAGAATATCAATTATCTTGAGCAAATATTTGACATTGAACGAGGAACAGTTTTTCTTTAAAGGACCCTGTTTATTTCTAGTTTTACTTGAAAGGGTTTGACACAATGCACATCTCCCTTTGAAATCACATGGTCGTAACATTAACAGGCAACAATTAAACAGCAAATTCATTTGCTCTTTGTAGTGCCTTTCTTTCTATATTGTCATCTAGAAAACCAAATAGATGGAAGTAGGCTGAACTGTTTGTTTTCAAGTTTAATACTGACATTTCTATTCAGCTTGTATGAAAACAGTTGTGTCGTAATTTAGAATGCTTTATCCATGGAACAATATAAAAATATTGCATAGTGCTGAGTTAAAAGATTGGAATAGGAGCAGTAAGGTGAACTGTAAAATGTATATAAATTGGACCAGCTGGGAGGTGATGAATTCCGATTCATAAATCAAGATCATTGTCATTAGATTATAGATCAAGGCTGAGATATAGCCATACATGTTCTTTAGGAACACATCTTCACATATAAATTTTTGATGCATTCTGTGGGCCATCCAATTTGTGCATCCATGGGCAAGGCACTTTACATCACTTGCCTTAGGGCAATATAACATTTTGTGTGTTTTATGTGTTGATGTGAGATTAAACTCCAAACAAACCTAATTAGACATAGATTGAAAGAAAACCTGAAACCTGATGCTGTATCATCATACTTGGAGGTGATTGAACAGGAAAATTTCAGGAAACAGTGAAGTGACTCATTGTCTAACAAGATTGCACTTTAAAAAAAAAGGTTAATAATACCAAGATTGTGTTGGTGCACCTTCTGTACAATATCATCAGTTTTTCACAACAAAAATCATCATCATCATCATCATCATCCTTGTTGTTTTTGTTCATTTTCTTGTTCTTGTTGTTGCCATATACCTTGAAGTGGAGAGCTCTCTAAGTGCTTCCTGTGCATCTTGGACTGCCATTTTTCTGTAATTGTGCATCTGTTTGAGACTTAGTAATTTGCTCTGGACTATCAGTTGTCTCAGACCGTGAATCTTGTGCATTTTCAACATATAAATGTATTCAGACTGTGCTAGAAGATTTGGTGAAGACTTAACTGAAACCAAAGATAATAATTAATAGTCATTAAATGTATTCTAATAAATATTGATTTCACTTGAAAGAAATGACTTTTGTTCCACTGATGGACGCTGCCTTTTTGTACATAGACCCATAGTTTTCCCCAACTGGACCCCACAGTAAGGGTCCAGTGTCAAAAGCCTACAAAAATTTATAATTTACTCTTTATTACCATTCACATTATAATCTTTTGCAACTCTGTCTGACTGATTATTACTTTAAATGGGTAGCTTCAGCACTTATAAAAAATATGTACAAGAGGGAGATAATGTCTGCTCTAATTTTGGTGAGGTTAACAGGTGAAATAATTTTGTTATCTCTTCTAATGTGCTTACTGTACATACACACTTATAAGTCAAATTAAAATGCAAACAACAGACATCCTGCTTGCAGATCAGGATCTGTGCTGTTTGTTCTGCTGATTACTCCTAACAAACTGCACAGACTCAGATCTGCCAGCACATTTTGTGACAGCAGATCATGGTCTGTGCAGTTTGCAGTTGGATTTGTCTTATAAGCGAGTATAGATGGTATGTGAAACCTCTGATGACAGTGTCAGAGAAACAAGAAATACCATTACAGAGAAAAATAAAGCAACTCATAACAAATAAGAGAAATTTAAATTAAAATTTCACTGTTGACTACAATGCATGATCATTACCACCATCCCCCTGTCCAAAAAACCGTGTAATTGGTTGACCCCTGTAATTATTAATTTGCCTGCATTTGACCTTGACTTTTGATCATTTTGGACTAAAATCTCTAATAATGTTTCCTGATTTTGATAAAATTAGCTACAAAGTTTGTTAAGGGTCAAGTGGTGTCTAGAAGAGATGTTTCCCTTCCAAAAGAAAGAAAACAAAAACACATCTGTGTTATGACTATAGTAAGTCTTAAACAAAGTAACAGAAAAGAGCAATAGCCAACAAATTTGGCAAAATTCAAGAAATAATATATTGCCCAAGAATACAAAGTGAAAATGTAAAAAAATATAACTTACTGTATTGCAAATTAAATCCCAGATAATCCTAGAATTGCTAACACATATCCTAATGATTAAAGTTCTGAATAAGCTTCAGTGGTATTCCAAAAGAAATCCAACGCTGGAAGTGTTGATGTGCCTGTGATGGCCTGTATCATGGCAGTGTGCCAACAGTCTTTTGTTGGATCACATTAATACAATCCATGAATATATCCTTATTTGAATTTCACTATTAATCCAAGTATGTGTGTCCAAGAATATTATTTTTGAACACTTTGTATTTCCAGAGAAGAATAATTTGAATTGAATAAATTAACCCAATTCAAAATACTGCACAACAGTAATACAACTTGATTCTGCTCAGATGTTATCATACGAATGACTAAATTTCCAGTAAAAAAGATTTGTATAGAAAGCTAAGAGATAAAAAGAAAACCTAGATGAAGGTCAAAAGTTATAGAAGAATATAGTTTTAATTAGAAGATCTGTTACCAAAACCATAACAAAGCATGTGACAATCATCACGTAAACCAGGTCTAGCTATGTGAAAAAAATACCAATGTCCTTGGCTCAATTTTAGATAATAATCCAAATATTTATCCTTCAGTCAAGCACACCATTGGCCTAAGTGGTTAGAGCATCCGCCTCGGATGTGGGAGGTCGCAGGCTCAAACCTCGGCCAAGTCATACCAGAGACTTATAAAACAGGTACTAGCAGTGGCCTCACTTGGCACTCGGCATTAAGAGGTTAGTGTTAGGACTGGTCGGCCTGGTGTTAGGATAATGTAACTGGGTGAGACATGATGCCACATGTCTGTGGCATGATGCCCCAGTGCTAGACATCACTATAAACTGCCACACTGCAGACATTGTAGTGATATGACTAAACATTGTTACAGCTAAGTTAAAAATCCAAATCACACACTCTTTATGTCACTGACCAAGCTTGAATTTTTGTGATACTAAAGATAGCAACAACGTCAGTCATTTTAACCTGACAATAAATAAACCTGTGCTAACTATGTTTAAATCATGCAGAACATTTCTGCTCATAACCTCAGGAAATACCTATCTTAAGCAGTCTTCTCTTTTTTTTTTACTTTACTTTAATCCTCTTTGTGCCTAGTTGGCACATAGGGCATCCACCGTTGTCCTCCATTGGTCCCTGTCCTTTGCCACTTTCTTTGCTTCTCCCCACGATAGTTTCACGGTTTTGGGATGTGAAAAATATGGCCTCTTAAGACGTGACTGCTTAATACAGGTTATTTTCTGTTTTGATTTATGTGATACGGAAAAGGTGTCTTCTTGAGGTAAGTGATTGCTTAACAGAAGTAACCTTTAAGGCAGGAATGACTGTACTGAACATTTGTTTTGGTATGGGGGAAATACAAATTATAAAATGTAAACTATTTTTTGAATTGAAGAAACTTACAACATTTTAAACAACTGTATTTACTGGTGCATTTTCTTTTTTACAAACTTTGTGTTGAAGCATAATGATTTCATAAAAGACATATTTCCAGAAAAAGAATGTACAATAAAACAATTAATTGATTTGATATGATAGTTGTAGTTGGATGAAAATTTGCTGCTGTGTAACCAAAGTGTATAATGGTCAGAAATAGTTTGAACGCTTCCCCAAAAACTGAATTGTAGATCATTTGTCCGTATTAGCTGTGGGATGAATATCTTTCCTTTTCTGATTTTGTCACAAAGCCACATGGCCCATATTTGGGAGCAGTTAAAAAAGTTGATTATTTGGTTCACATGTGGGGCAGTGTGTCTTTTGATGAAAATCGTTACACCCAGGATTTTGTTATTACAAAACTTGTGGCAGTATTTCCTTTCTATTCCAAGTATTTTTTGTAATTTTCTTCACCAGTCAGTTGTCTGGTCAGGTAATTACAAGGTATTGAACTGTTGTCCTATTTCACATCCGAAGGTAAATATTATTTATTCCAAAAAGATATTTTTTTTATCTCCCGCTGGTTCTATTGATCCATTGTTCAAGTGCAGTATGAAATAGCTCAGATCCATATATGCACTGGATACACTTGAAATGAATGTGAAACATCTCATAACTATTGGGGGTTCTTTCAGTACTGGACATAGCTCTGCAAGGAGAGAAGACAACAAGCTGTTCGGTTATTCAACTTACCCATGATTGTACTGATATGTTTTGACAGTGTTTATGAAGTAAAATGCATTATTCAGTAATGTTTCATTGATAGTAGAGGCCAAGTTTCACTGGTCTGTGAATTGGATCAATTTGTAGGCATCAGATCCAGTAGACTTGGTGTATATGTCATTTCTTTCCTATTGAAGGAACTGTATCACATCTGATTTTTCAGATAAACAATTGATTGGTGAATTTAAGTACTGTGCTTGGCAGGTTACAAGTAGCATGTGCTAGAATGCTTTCAGAATGAAATGGAAATACCAAGTTATGACCAGGAATGCAAATCTTTCATTGGAAAATCATTGCATCTGTGAAGATTTTCATCACATGTTACTCAGCAGTTTGTTGAACCTCCAGTTTAGTATGAAATTTTGTTATTATTTACAGCAGCTGTTATTCCTTCATGGATCATTACTTGCACAGTTATAAAGTACTGTACAAGGATATTAATGTCAACATTGAGAGGATCAAAATGTTTCACCCACACTAATTGCTCACATCCGAAAAATCCGGAAGTCTATTTATAAAATCTTGATTTAAATATTCTGTGTGAATTCAAGAGGTTTATGTCATTATGAATAAGATACACTCCTTGCTGTTGACAAAGGACATCACATACAAGCATACACAGAGTAAAATTGACAGGTGAAACTCACAGAAGTCAGTCCTAATGAACCCTGTGCATCAAACTCTCAGCTTATCTTAAGATTATTTTCCAGTACTGACATATGTGATTTTAGATATTGTAGCAGAGTTGGGGAGATATATTTGCTCGAGAAAAGTTTTGTGGAATATTAGTTGACATAATAAATATGGCTAGGTGGATTCCATACCCTAGTCCTTTGTACTTTAGAGCATGTTCATCTGCTGCACATTTCTCCAGCCATCAGAAGGAACAGCGTGTTAACTCTCTTCGACTCTGGACTAATTGTTTTGGATTTAATGCTACGGATTTGAAAGGTACCACTTTTTCTTTTACACGTGTGAAAAGATGTTTGTATGTGCATTTTATTATTTAGCTGGGTTTCTTCCCCATGCAAGTACAGACACTTTTTTATGAATGACACTCATGCAGCCATATAAATTTGTCCTGTATGTATATGTGTCTGCAATAGTCTTTATAATTCTGTTTTACAATCAGTTCCAGATATGTATCTCTCAGCCTTTTGTGTGTATGCGGCATATTTCATGATGTCCATCTGTCCATATGTCACTTTTTTAGTTTCTACACAGCAACTTTAATTGTACTACATCTACCTGTACTACTCTTTGTGGATGGCTTGTACTTTAGAATAAGGTAATAGCTGTTGAACTGGAGTGCACAGGCAAAGATCAAGATTTCTGTGATTGAAGAAGAAAATTGATTTCTACAGTACAATATTAGTTCTGCATCATGGATCTGGATCACACTTTGTGGATGGCTTGCACATGGGGTCAAGAAGAAGTCTATATAGATATTAGTTTAATAAAGGTAAAAAATCAAGGTCACTTTGACTGACAAAAGAAAAATGGTTTCTGCACAAGAACTTTAATTCTGCTTCACAGATGTAGTCCAAGCCATTTGAATAGCTTGTCCTTGGAGTAAGGAAAATGCCTATTGATTTTGGGGCCCAATGGTGAATGGTCATGGTCACCAGCTCAAATATGATCAATGTTTTCTGCACAAAAATTTAAGTTCTTGACTATGTACCTTAACAAAACTTTGGGGATGACTTACACTTTTGGTTAGGAAGAAGCATATTGATTTGGGGGTTAAAATGTCAGAGGTTATGGACTCTGTTTCTGAAATAATACAGATTTTTTTGTACATGCTAACTTCAGTTCTGTACCATATACCTTGTCCAAAGTTTGTGGGGGCTTGCAGTTAATGTAGGGAAGAGGTTTTTTTGATTTGTGGTTAAAGATCAGGGTCATTGTGGCTTAAAAAAAAATAGATTTTAAGCAGTAAATTTAGTTTTAGAGTAAGTTCATTGAGCAGTCTTTGCATTTAAGGTAAGGAAGGAGTCTATAATTTAAATGTCTGAAGGATGATGGTCAAGGTTATGTTTAGTGAAATAGAAAAATAATGTTTCCATATGTACATTTAAGTTTAATTCAGGACTCAATACCTTGACCAAAGGTCAAGATCTTTGATGCATAAATGTACAGAGACAATATAATGGGTGGTTATTTGATAAGCCCTTCACAGTACTCTTATATCACTTTGAGATAATAAATTTATCAGGCATATTTCATTAAACATGATAATTAGGTGCCATATTTGAAGGTCAAGGACACATAAAAATCAAATATGAATGTTGCCATTATTTCTTTGCACCTTAACAGAACTTTTCTTTGGTACAAGATATTTTTATGACTTTCGTTCAGAATATACATCATCATTAGATGGTGTATTTAAAATTATCATCGGTCAAGGTCAGATCTCAGATGCATTTTCTGAGCACGAACATCAAAATGGCCATGTTGAGTGCTGCACTTTTTCAACAAAAAGCAGCATTAAATTGCCTTTCTTTGGCTTATTGACATCATATACTAATTATCTGATATTCTTTCCATCACGGAGTAATATGTAAACATGATTGATGTGATTACTAAAAGGAAGTTTATAGAAACCAGTGCAGAGCATTTGTAACCTTATGTACAGACAGACAGATAAAAGCTTATAATTCTGTTGCATAATACAAGTGGTAATATTACTATATATCAAGACTATGGAGCACAGTTTAATAAAATGCACAGGCTATTGTAACTGGATTTTAAAATGAAAACATCAGTAGCTTACAATATAAACTCTTCTTTAAATCACAGTAAAAGATCAGTAGAAGCCAAGAAGGGAAAATCAAGGTTGTTGTTATTGTTGTAGGGTTTAACGCCATTTTTCAGCACAAGATAGGCAATACATGGCAGCCAGTATAAATGGTGGAAGAAGAACCCAGGAAAACCCTGGAAAGAACCACTGACCCACGAGAAGCTACTAGCAAGCTTTCTAACATAACCACATTGGCTGAACCCGAGACTTGAACCCAAACAGACAGAGGTGAGACGGCAATGATCTGTAACGGTGAGCTGTTTAGACCACCCGGCCAATTGGGGCCCCGAAAATGAATGTAAACAATACACTACATAGAGTATTGTTAATTAAGTTGTTATTGCATTATCTTTTTTTTACTGCAAGGAAAGCAAATAATATTTGATTTCTATACTTCATCAAAGTAAGTACAGCCAGAGACCTCTCTAATACAAAATCTATCATGTTCAATTATATTAGAATGATCATAACCTGAGACCTCAAAAGTGTAGGTTAAAACAGGTGTAATCATTGTATTAAATAATTTAAATCTGGTTTGATGGACAAAATGTATAACTTGTTTTAAATAGCATTTAATTTATTTATTGGTTCTTTTTGCCTGAACTGTCATTTCTTCTTGGCCTTAGTCCAAATTTGTGTAGGTGTGATGTCAAATCCTCTATACTTACATCCAATGGCAGTTAATGTAGGTGTGATACAGAGTCCCCTACACTTACATCCCAATGCAGTGAGTGTAGTGTGATGCAGAGTGCCCTATACTTATATCCCAATGCAGTGAGTGTAGTGTGATGCAGAGTCCCCTACACTTACATCCCAATGCAGTGAGTGTAGTGTGATGCAGAGTGCCCTATACTTATATCCCAATGCAGTAAGTGTAGTGTGATGCAGAGTCCCCTACACTTACATCCCAATGCAGTGAGTGTAGTGTGATGCAGTCCCATTTACTCGCATCCTGATGCAGTGAGTCTAGATGTGATGTGCAGTCACATACACTTACATCCATATACAATGAATGTAAGTGTGTAGAGTCCATCACACTTACATCCAGATGCAGTGAGTGTAGATGTGATGCATTATCACATATATGTACATCCAGATGCAATTAATGTAGGTGTGATGGAGAGTCCCATATATTTATATATATGTATTATGAGTGTAGGTGTGTAGAATCACATATACAGTAGTGCTGGTGTGATGTAGAGTCCCATATACATGCACTTGCATACAGGTACAGAGTGTAGGTGTGTCAAGCCCCATATACTTATATCCATATGCAATGAGTGTAGTTGTATAGATATATCCGGATGCAGTGAGTATAATTGTGATGTAGAGTCCTATACACATATACTAACATCAGATACAGCGAGTGTAGGTCTAATGTAGAATCACATATACTTATATTTAGATATAATGAGTGTAATGTCCAGATACAATGAGTGTAGGTGTAATGTAAAATCCCTTATACAGTACTTACATCCAGATACAATAAGTGTAGGTGTAATGTAAAATACCTTATACTTACATCCAGATACAATGAGTGTAGGTGTAATGTAAAATCCCATATACTTACATCCAGATACAATGAGTGTAGGTGCAATGTAGAATCCCATATAATTACATCCAGATACAATGACTGTAGGTGCAATGTAAAATCCCATATACTTATATCCAGATACAATGAGTATTATGGTACTATGTAGAGTTCACCAAAGGGAAGGCATGTAGTAGGGGGGGTAAAACTAATTTTACTGAGCTAATACTTACCTGTTGCTGTTGACAGATTCCCTCCAAACACACTGAAGTCCCATTGGTTTTAAGGCTACATCCTGAAAAGAAGGAGGGTTAGTGCACCTGGGGTAGGGTCATGGGTTGGACATTGGAACTTTATAAAAAGTCACTCTATTTGAGCATAAATTTTTATGGTCAAGGTTAATTTCAGTCTGAAAAAGAGCAAGCTACACAACAGTTAAGTGTTACATTATTCAAATGAGTTTACTCTCCTCCCCATGACAACTTTGAGGGTACTTAAATTACCTCAGCAAAAGGAGATCACCATGACCAACATTTTCTGTTCACTTTATTACACTAAATTCTTTCATCTACATGTAGCTCAGTTTCTCTGAGGCAGTCATATATACCAGCATGAAACTTGGTGTTCATATTTGATGGTGTTACTCGCATCAGAAAAGTATGCCAGTGACATACATTTGATGTTATAACAATGTTGCTATTAAAGAGTGTGGTTTATGTTAATAAAATTTGACAATGTATATAAGGATTTTACCCTTTTTTTGCCTTTATCTTCATTTTGTCCATCCATCTTTGGTGAGGTGGTGGGTGAGGGTGGTTTGGAGCATTTTGACTGTTACTTTTTGTGTAATGGCACATATTTATTTTTGGTTGGAGAGGCTAGCCTGGTTGGGAATTTGACAAGTTTTTATTTTTTCTAATGCAGTTTCATTTGCCTTTTTTTTGATCAGTACTATGTAGTCAGAATAGTGCTTTGTGCTATTGAATATATGTACTGGTTCATACATGGAAAAATCTGTTAATTCAACCGGATATCATTAATATGCTAATCCTTCATTTCGTTTATAATGATTAACATATTACTGACATCATGATTACTTCATTCATTGAAGGTCTGAGGTTTGTTTATACAAGTGCATACCTGTCATTTATCTATCATTTGTGTAGGTAGGCTAATCTGCTTTAGACATTGTTACCAATTCCTGTACAAGAGTTAAGATCTCCCACATTCACAGTGTTAGCAATGTTTAAAACATGTAGATAATTTGATATCACTGAACAAACTGCTCCAATAAATTACATAAATACAGGGTAAAATGTTCTGTATATGGCAATAGTAAAAGAGTATTTGCAGCCTCCATAGATGTTCAATTATGAAGAACTTGTCCTGATGTGAATCCATTTTAGTGCTTTATATATTAATACTGCCTTTTGATATGTGAACCATTTTGGTGCTTTATATACTGCCTTTTGATATTAAATCCATTTTAGTGCTTTATATATTATTAATACTGCATTTTGGTATGTGAATCCATATTTTAGTGCTGTATTTAATATTAATACTACCTTTTGATATGTGAATCCATTTTGGTGCTTTATATACTGCCATTTGATATTAAATCCATTTTAGTGCTTTATATATTATTAATACTGCATTTTGGTATGTGAATCCATATTTTAGTGCTGTATTTAATAATTATACTACCTTTTGATATGTGAATCCATTTTGGTGCTTTATATACTATTATTACTATCTTTGATATGTGAATCCATTTTGGTGCTTTATAATACTAGTAATACTGCCTTTTGATATGTGAATCCATTTTGGTGCTTTATATACTATTAATACTGCCTTTTGATGTGTAAACCTTAATAATTTCTGGACACTTCCTGCTGATCCTTCCATGGGGTTCTAGTAGGTTCAGAAGTAATTGTAACTGCTTCAAAATAAACATAATGTGTTTGTGTCAATCAGGTTGGCATTTTGCATGCTTTAGTATTGATTTTCTCTTGAGGTTAAATAATTATGAAATAAAAACACCTTGTCCATTTTCTTTATATTTGGTAGTTCTGAATACTGATCAGTCTTTCTCATGGTGGGGGCTGCCTTCTCTCATCTTTTATATTTTGGCTTGAGGCTCACACTCTGTTGTTGTCGGCATCGTTGGCATCCGTCCATCTTCGGAAGACGATGGTGTAGCTTCTGGTTGGGTGTCCTATCTGCACCTTCGCAAGTGGCTGAAGAGTCCGACCCTAGAGTGACAGTCTCTTTTGCACTTGCTGCAGTTGAATGTTGATGCTTGTTGAGGATGTTGTTGTTTCGCCTTCCTCCTGGCTGTCTTTGTAACGAGGTTTGTGTTTCTTGCTTCCTTGGCTTTCTGAACACCGTGTCTAACAGCAAAGCACCAGGCGGAGCGGACGTCAGCACAGCTGTCCCAGTCACTGACGTTGATTTTGGCTGTCTTCATGTCCTTCTTGCAGACATCTTTGTAATGCAGATGTGGCCGTCCAGTCAGTGGTGTGCCTTCTGCTAGCTCGCCATATAGCAGATCCTTGGGAATGCGGCCTGGATCCATTCTCTTGATGTGGCCGAGCCAGCAAAGGCGCCTCTCACTGAGAATGGAGAACATGCTGTTCATGCTGGCGCGTTCCAGAACCTCTGCATTGAGTACTTTGTCCTGCCACTGGATGCGCAGAATGCGCAGCAGGCATCTCAGGTGGAAGCTGTTGAGTTTCTTTCGTGGCTTGCATAGGTGGTCCATGCCTCACTGCTGTAGAGGAGTGTGCTGAGCACGCAGGTCTGGTAGATGTGCAGTTTGGTCTTCTCAGTGAAGTTGGGATTGTTCCAGACTCTCTGGTTCAGTCTGGCCATAACTGCTGCTGCCTTGGCAATCCTGCTGTTCACCTCAACATCAATGGAGAGCGAGCTGGAAATGGTGGACCCAAGGTATGTGTAGTTCTCAACAACTTCAAGGTTGTACCCATCGATGGCGATGGTGGGAGGGGAGTGTGCATCCTGCGCCATGACGTTTGTCTTCTTAAAACTGATGGTCAGTCCAAACTCATTGCAGGCATGGGAGAGGTGACATACCAGCTGCTGCAGTCCATTTTTCATGTGTGATGTCAAGGCTGCATCATCAGCGAAGAGCAATTCACGGATGAGAACCTCTGTGACTTTAGTCTTTGCACAGAGACGAGCAATATTGAACAGCTTGCCGTTAGCCCTGGTGTGGATGTACACTCCCTCGCTGCAATCCTTGAAGGCATACTGGAGGAGCATGGAGAAGAAGATGGCAAAGAGCATCGGCGCAAGGACGCAGCCTTGCTTCACTCTACTGCTGACTGGGAAGGCCTCCGATGTTGCGCCATTGAAGCACACTGTGCTGTGCATGTTCTCATGGAACAACATGATGACAGCGAGCAGTCGTGGGGGGCAGCCGATCTTCTCCAGGAGCCTGAAGAGTTCGCTCTGGCTGACCAGGTCAAACACCTTCATCAGGTCTATGAAGAGGATATAGAGGGGCATCTGCTGCTCATGGCACTTCTCCTGCAGCTGGCGCAGTGAGAAGATCATGTCTACAGTTGACCGGCCAGCTCGGAAGCCACACTGGGATTCTGGGTAGACACGGGAGGCTAGGGTCTGCAATTGCACCAGGGTGACACGGTCAAAAGTTTTTCTGACGATGCTGAGAAGGGAGATGCCCTGGTAGTTGTTGCAGTCGCTACGGTCTCCTTTGTTCTTGTACAAAGTGACGATGTTGGCATCTCGCATGTCCTGGGGGATGTGTCCCTGTTCCCAACAGAAGCAGAGGAGTTCGTGCAGGGGCTGGAGTAGTGCTGGTTTCCCGCTCTTGAGGACGTCAGGTGGGATGCCGTCGCTCCCAGTGGCCTTCCCACAAGCAAGGCAGTCGATGGCTTTTCTGAGCTCTTCCAGGGTGGGTGGTGTGTCTAGTTCCTCCATGACTGGCTGGTCTGGGATGGCATTCAGGGTGGTGTCGGTGATGACATTTTGGGTTGCATACAGCTAGATATAGTGCTCAACCCAGTGCAGCAGCTGTTTCCCTTGGTCTGTGATGACTTCACCTGTCTTGGACTTGCGGGGGGGTGGTCTTGGAGGTTGGGGGGCCTGTCGCCTTCTCGATACCCTCGTACATGCCTCTTGCATCCCTGGTGTCAGCAGCTGTCTGTATACTGGTGCAGAGGTTCAGCCAGTAGGTGTTGACACAGTGGTGGGTGGTCCACTGGGCGTTGTTCCTGGAAGTCCTGAGGCTTGCAGTGTACTTGGGCTAGGCACAGCCTTGTAAGCCAGGAGGGTTTTCCTCTTCGCCTCAATCATGGGCTCCATCTCCTCCCAGTTGGCCTCATACCAGTCTGTATTTTTGCACTCATTCTTCCCGTAGGCAGTAATGGCTGAATTGTACACAGCGTCTCGGAGGTGGGACCACTTGGAGTCGATGGTGTCATCAGGTGTCTCTTTAGTAAGAGCCTCCTGCAGCTTGCTGATGAACTGCTGTGTCTTCTCTGGGTTGCTTGCACAGCAGGTGTTGATGCATGGGCAACCCTTCTTCTTGGTGTGGTGCAGCTTCTTGGGTGTTATTCGCACCTTGCTGGCCACGAGGGAGTGGTCTGTGTCACAGTTGGCACTGTGGTAGCTGCAGGTGAGGAGGACACTGGCCAGTTCCGTGCGTCTGGTGATGATGAGGTCTAGCTGGTGCCAGTGGCTGGAACATGGGTGTCTTCATGACACCTGCTGGATTTCCTTGCATTTGAAGAAGGTGTTGGTCACACATAGGCTGTGGGAGCAGTGCATCTCCAGCAGTCGCTGACTATTCTTGTTGATCCTGCCCCTTCCGTGAGAGCCGAGACAGGTGGGCCAGGTCTCTTGGTCAGCTCCCACTCTAGTATTGAAGTCTCCTAGTAGGTAGAGGCCTTCAGTGTTAGGGATACTGGATATTACTTGATCCAGAGTCTCATAGAACTGGTCTTTCTCCTCTAGGGTGGAGCAGAGGGTTGGGGCATACACACTCAAGATGTTGACTGGGCCTGAGGGTGTTGGCAGCCAGAGGGCAAGGATCCTCTAAGTGCATGATGATGGAGGCTCAATGAAGGCGACGAGTGTGTTCTTTACAGCAAAGCCGACACCATGCTGTCTTAAGTTCATCCGAGGACCTTCCTTGCCAAAAGAAGGTGTAGTTGGCTTCCCTGATGGTACCACTGTCGGCCAGTTGGGTCTCCTGAAGGCAGGCATTGTCGACGTTCAGTCGGGAGAGTTCTCTGTCAATGACGGCAGTCTTCTGTGCATCGTTGATCTGCTGCAGGTCAGCGATGAGTCCAGGACACATGGTCCTGACGTTCCAGCTTTCAAAATGAAGAGCTGGAGTCTGTTTTCTTCCTTGAGTCTTGCCTGGTGCAGAGTTTGTGGCCTGCTTGTCGAGATGGTTCTCTAAGCTCCACAGTGAAGCAGGCAGGCCATGGCAGGACAGCACCTTACTGACTAGAGGCTGCCCAGCTTAAGGCGGGTGGCAGCTGTCCAATGAGACATGGCGGTCTCTCCCACCATCGGAAGCAACCCCTGGCACCAAGCTCTACACCAATCGAGCTATTGCTTAGAACCGGTAAACTGCTGCTTCCCGTGTTGTGCTGGTGCCTTACGACATCGCTGGAGTGCCCTCTCCATTGGAGCTATGAAGCCTGGACAGGGTAGTATGGAGAATCAGCTGTTGTCCATGCAGCAGATGCCCCCCCCCCCCATCTCCACACAGCTGGTGTTCCCAAGGGAACGACAAATGCCAATACAACTTGGCACCAACGGTGTCGCAGGAGTTGCTGGAATGACATTGGAGTCAATGTCAGACTGCCTTAGGGACTTCGTCTCCAGATTCTCTGTTGGGGTTTACTCCCTGAGCCTTTCCCATGAGTGGGTGTAGCCGCAAGGCAGCAGAGGTTTGGAATCAGAGTTTTCCTTGTCCTAGATGAGCTACCATCCAAGGTTTACGAGCCCCATCTACCCGAAGCAACTGGTTTTAAGGTGCGAGTGGCCCGCCTTCACCCCTTCTCCTGTTAGTGGCAACATGGTCTGCGGGACTTAGAAGCTAAGCCACTCGTGAAGGCAAGGAGCTGGATTTTAGTTGACCGAGGTGATCAGAGACACAAGCCGTATAGGGCATTTCTGGAGGAGTGGGGCGCTTGTCTCCCACTCCCACCCCGGCAATGTCAACCATATATATATATATATATGGTATCTTAATTTTAATCTAACACAGAAAAAGGTTACATTAATATATGCGGACCAATAAAGAGGGTTTTTTTTCTACAGATATGAATTCATTAGCCTAATTCTGAGTTTCACTACACTAATCAAGAGGGGAAAGGACCACTAATTAAGAGCTGACATATGTGAAAGAAAAATACCATCCATGTTCAAAAGGGCTAGAGGTAATGTGAGAATACATAATTTATCACTCTGTCTTAACATTATCGTTGCTTATATTTTACCCCAACTGGCCAAAAGGCTATGTGGGTTTATGTAATAGTCCAGTGTGTATAAATTGGAATACTTTACCTTTATAATTCTGTCAAACAATAGTCATGCTGTGTTTGTGTGTGTTTGTATGTGTGTTATTTATTATAACTTGGGTTGCCATTATTAAATATGCCTACACTACTTATATGCTTCAATTAAATCTCGCATTTGCACAATTTAAAGGTTGGTCATTAATTGATCAAATATGTTAAAGTATGTAGAACTATCATGGCCATACATTTAGTCTGGGTGCAACAGTAGAGTCAAACTGAGTCTCTGATATGGCTATTGATACATCCTTAATACCCTCATAATTACAGTTACACTGTAACTGTTGTACTACTGACAAATCAATACACAAGAATGCAGGAAGGCTTGGTTGTGTCAGTGAACAAAAAGAAATTGATAGTGATGGAATTCATTTGTCTCCAAGGAAGTTTCAAGGACATGAGTGGGTGCAGGAACCTACCTCAGCTATTTTTCTTTTTCTCAATCCATTTCATGCCTGTATTACACCAGTAAATTATTAATTGATCTTTTGACAGGCTTATTGTTTTTTATAGGATCCAGAAGTCATTGATTCCCAAATTTAGTATTCTGAATTTTCAATAATCTGCTGATGGTAGCAGAGGTATTCAGTTTAAGTAGAATCGTGTGATCTTATTCATCCATGACAACATGTTCCAGTTAAAACTATTACATAAACCTGAATTTGATATATACATAAGTTTGTAAATTATTAGCCCCTTCAACCCCCCCACCCCCAAGTTCCCATCCTGGCATATATCACTTTGTAGAGTAAAAACTGTCTTTGAAGAGCACCCCTTCTGCCCAAAACATATGGTGTCTCAAGACAAGTGGTCTCTCAAGACAAGTGGTCTCTCATGACAGGTCTTAACACTATATTGCCAAATTGAAATGCTTGGTTTGACAAATTATAAGCAGGGCATAGTATAAAATTTTCTGCTTTTTTAGGATATATTAAGAATATATTTTTTTGCATTTGGATTCAGTAATGCAACAGTATGTATTAAATAGATATTTTGTTTGCATTTATTTGTTTGTAATTGTTATTTGTTTGTGTTGTCTGTCTTGAAAAAGGGATGAGAAGATCTTAGTAATTGGCTAGTTTCTCAGACTTGTTGCTGCACCATGCTTTGTCATAATTGTTTCCTCTGTTAATTTTCCTCAACAAGCATGATCTCTCAAAGATCCAGTGCTTTTGGAAAAAATTGTTTTTTGCTTTGTAATTAGGCATGACATCCAACATTTTTAAACAATACTTCCATTAGACATAGTCATGTAAACTTGTGTAATGTCAATGCTTTCTTCTGTTTATTGTGTATCACGTCTCTGTTTTGTAATTGCCTTTGACTAAGACTCAGTCATGGTCAAAAGCACTTTGGCTGGTTCAGAATTAATTTTGCACTTTCATTATTAGTTTGTTACATTTGTTGTAATCCCTGATGCACATGATATGTATCACTCCCTCTTTATAATGCATATCACTCCCTGTTTATAATGCTGTTCATAGGAGGCATAAAAGTGATCCATGTTAGAAGAGACATAGACTTGTACTGATGAGGGTAGTTATAGCAAGATTCTATCACAGTAGTGCATAAAAACACAAAACTAGGGTGTTTAATAATATAAATTTATATTATAATTGGTTTTATGTATTTATGAACTAAAATTAACTAAAATAATATATATATATATATATATATATATATATATATATATATATATCAGATCAAGAAGCAGATTTTGTGCCCTTCATATACATGTTTCATTGTCAATTTGATTTAATCTTAAACAGTTAAATACATGCTTAAGTTTAGATTTACAATTTGTAATTCACCTTTCAGTTATATTTAATGTAAAAATTGATTGGGAATTATTGTAGCAAAAATCTCAAAACTCAGTTTTCTACATACTGCATATATTGAAGCCTAAATTTGCTAAATGCTTTTAATTTTGCCCCAACAAACCCTACTAGGATTGTGACTGTGCTTTGCGAAAATATGCACAGCGACTTTTCTCTTCCAGCAGAATTAAGCTTGCTTCCTTTTGAAGATAACCAGTATATGAAAATTCAGTTTTTTTTCATCTGTATCAAAAGCAAAAACAAAGCAGTCTGTACACTTTTGGACAGTGAAATGTTTCCCATCATGCACTCAGGTGTGACAACAGCATGACAAATATTCATCTCTGATGTGGCATGAACGTTAAATTTTTCAGGCTTTTGTAGCATTTTCTTTTCCTTCTTCTTTTTTCTCTATTTCAGTTATATCAATCTTTTGAGGTTTAAATTTTGCACATGTGATGGTAACACTGTTTCCAGCTTTCAGACTTTGTTTTAAAACCATTGGCGCATCAGTATACCTAGTCAAAATTTTGCATGTCATTCTCAGTAAAAGAAAACACGCCCTGTTCACAAAGTATCTTTTGATGAGATAGTTTCAAATTTGCAATGCTTTTCTGCGCATAATACTCACTCAGACAAAAGTGCAGATTTGGCATCATGCATGTTCTGTCATGCCTGATCTTACGTGTTGGTAGTGCTCTGTTAATTCTTATGGTTGGTATTACATGTTCTAGGTCTCTCTCAGTCACATATTTTCCAGGAAACTGCTCATGATTATGTAATTCATCTTCCTCTTTGACTGTACACTTTTTTGGTGGTCAATTTTAAAACAGATTCTTCTGCACCTAACAACTTGTCTGTCACTGACATCCTTGGAACAAGAGCTTCAAAAGCTGCCGATGCCCAGAATGCTTTCAGAAAACCATGATAATCCAGTTTATGTTGTAAATGCAGACTGAAGTTGGTGTCACTTCCATGTTGTAATGTTGTGAAATCAAAAGTTTGAGTTGGTGGTAAAAATATCCAGCACTAAACTGCTCACAGAGAAGATGAATTGAAAATTTGTCCTATGATGCAGTGCCATATATGGATGCAAATGGAAGGGACATTTTGACTCTGGAAAGTAGCAGATTATATCTAGAGTTCCACCAATTCTCTCATCTATCAACAGTCCAGCAATTTCATCACAATTCCTCATCAATTATACATGAAACAGGAAGGTTTCAGTGGTACCACAAGCTACCTCAATGAGTTCAAGATATTTTCCACCCCATTGGTGTGGAGCTGAGGTCATCACTGGCATGGTCTATCAGAGTTTGCTGTAGGTGGCTCAAGACACTTAGTGAATCTTACAAAGATTGCCAAATGGAGAGTCAAAGATAGCCTACAGACATGAAATTCTTATTGCTGTTTCAATAGGTGTAATGATAACTAATTCAGTTTACTCTGTACCATCCTCACCATCCTGCAGAAATTTCAGGAGATGAAATAAGCCACGCATCTTTGAAGCACTTGCACAGGTTGGTAATCATGGATTTCATGAGGTGTAGATTAGGAACTTCAGGAAGGAATTTTCTGTACTCCATTTCCTTCCATGACAATAAACAAATTTTGATGCAGTTTTTGATCTGGAGCAAACAAAATACATATCTGTTCACTTTGTGCTTGAAAAGTCAGTCCACTTTTCACAAGAAAGCCATCCAGGATTTCCTTTACTTTCCATTTATTGCCATCGTTTTCAATTGCTGGAGGTGATTGTTTGCAGCGAAGATGAAGCGTTTGATATTTCTTAAATTACAGGTGTTTATTGATTTTGATGATTTGTTACTTTCTTCTGCAAAAGTGCCATCTTCTGTTAGTTCTTGGTCACATGTTTTGCAGTATTCAGTAGATATTGAAGCCCTATCATAATATTCTGAAAGGTTTAGACAAAAATAATTTTGAAATAGATGAGTGTCTTGATAGTGAACCATCAATGGGAACTGTTTTCTTTAGGTTTTATGGTTCGATGTATGTGGTATAAAGTGACATGGTCTATTTATTAGAGAGGAACTGTTCATGTTTGTTATAGTAAAGCTTGTAAGTATCAGAGCACATTCATGCCAAAGTTCCTCTCCTTCTAGTTTATTGATATCATGTTCATTTGTGTTTGAAATAGGATCAAAAATGTCGGAGAGTTTGTGTGAGTGGTAAAAATGCTTTTCTGACCGATCTTCTGTGATGCTTAGATCCTGGAATGAGTTCTCAAGGGATGACACTTCATAATCTTTGATGGCAATGGTAGACAGTTCTGTTGCATCATTGAGTAAATCTTTCATTGTAGATGAAGCTGTGATGATATGGTTTTCTCTGCAATCTGACATGGTTGTCTTAGAAAACAAATCAAGTGGCATTCATGAAAGCTGAGAAGATGCAGATCGGAAGCAACACTGGTCACTGATTTGTATAGCAAGGGGTGTTTTCATATAAGGCATTCAGAGTCACAGAGTCAGCCAGGTGCTTTAGCCACTTTTCAGCTGTATGAATACCACGAGTAATGCCAGAGTCCTATGTTATGCCAAGTACATACTAAGTACATGTGGTACATTATGATGACTGACTGATGAATTGATGTATTTATTTTCTGGTGATACATGTACTAACATTCTTATTCTATGTGTTCAATAATGATAGCATAAATTGTTTGAAGGCATCTTTATCTGCTATGAAAGGGATTTGATTGTCATATTTTCTGATACTATCAGTGTTGACAATTCAAGGTTCAAGAAAATGGAATGGTAGGGTACATTCGATTGTCATTCCAGTTAAGAATCATTACTAAAGGTGTCCATCGGAACCTGAGTACTCTGGTACCTGCCTATTCACAATTACCCAGGTAATAAATTTAGCTATAGGTTACCGTTCAGTTCAAGTAAAAAATCCTAAAAGAACCAACAAAACAAAACAAAACAAAACAAAAACAAAATCAAAAGAACATGTTTTAAAGTTCAGATCAAAGATTATATCTGGCGATGTCAGGAGCAAGTGAAACACAGAATAATGAGTACAGTTCAAGGTTTATGTCATGTGATATTTATCCATCACAGACCTCCATCTACTGCTCTTATATTGTAGATTTGTGTCACCAACTGGCTATGTATGTCTAACAGTTTCCATGTTTTCTATTTATAGTAACTTACATAACACATTTCCAAGAAAACAGATGGGTTTCTTGAAATTGAAACCATGTAACAGATTCATTATATTTTGATACACACTTACGTAGCAGACCAATCTATATTTTAAAAAAAAAACATGGTGCCAAATATTAAGTGAAAATGGGCTTTATTAATGTGACTCGTGGATTTTGTAGGAGAGAGATTTTGTTAAACTAAAGAACATGTTGCATCAGGAAATGTACAAATCAATAGCACTTTGCAAATTTTGACAGAGGAATTCAACTTTGGTGTAATACAGCATTTAGAATTTGTGGACTTCAACCACTTTCAGTGACATGTAGCATGATGTCTGGGCCCCCCAGTCTCATTATCCTGAGACCAGGCCAACCAGTCCTAACACTAACCTCTTAATGCTGAGCACCTAGCAAGGCTGCTGTTACTACCATTTTTATAAGTCTTTGGTATGACTCAGCTGGGGTTCAAATCCACAACCTCATGCATCTGAGGCAGACACTCTAACCACTAGACCCCCAGAGTGGTCTGTCAAAGAAGCATAAGATGGTCAGTTTCATTACCAGATGGAAATGCCTTACTGATTTTGATTAGCGTGGTCACCAATCAAGAGCACATTATCATTGATAGAAAATATATAGAAGAAAAGATGAAATGTTAAGCAAAAACACTGCTTCATTTATTTCCAAAGTAGCATACAGAGAGGGCAGAATGTAGACTCAGATGTGCAAAATAAGTTCTAGAGTGGAATGGTCACTCAGTGCCAGTACACAAGGGTTACATCAGCAGAGGAGGCAGATGATGATCATGAGTGCTAGGATCATCTGTTAGTTATTGAAATAATAGGCTGATAAATTGGCTTAAAACCTGTATTGGTACTGACTGAAGGTACAGGTTTGGGCATGATATATCGGCCTACAGAATAAATGTGAACTTTTTCAGGAGGATATACTTTAAGTCAGTCATTGCTGAGTTAGATTTTCACAAGGTTGGCTACTTTGTCCACTACAATAATAATCTCCAGAACAGTGCACAAAATGTAGGAAACCAAGCTGTTGTCTGAATCTACAACAACAGATTTAAAGCAATTAATGCAGAAAAAGTGGATATTATTGTAAAATTTAATAAACCCACAATCTGATAAAAATGATATGCCTTTGAATTTCTTGATTGAACAAGAAACATGTAATGATATTTGGGAGCACTCTTTTTCTAAATGACCTCACTTTTTTACATGGGCTGTATTTTTAGAATAAGCACTGCTGATCAGTTTTTATATTTTTCTCCCTTTACAAAGATTCCCACTAAAGTAACTTTCAAGATCACTACTAATTTATTAAATATCTTGGACCATACTTTTTTCACCAAAATGCCTGCAGACCTATCTAACTGTCCGAGTTTGTGTATGTATGTCAGATATCAATCCTATTAGTATTGTTTGCTATCAGACAGTTTTGCCTTTTTTTAAAAAATCACTGCTTTAAATGGTTCCTCTTGCTTTGAAATCCATCAGCCGTGTTTAAATTTCATGATTACTGGGGATCTTACCCCTTGTATACTAGGATAATAAGAAACTAGATCAGATATATGGGTTAATACACCTGATCCATATAACTGACTCCTCCTGTGATGAAAGGTATTCAACACTGCAGTTCTACTCAACATCGGAGATCACAGTGTCAATGAACATGTATTTATGTATCAGCAATTTTTGAGAAATCAGATAATCCTTTAAATAACCCACGAACATTATGACCTGGTTTCTTTTCAGAATCACCAGGCACTTGCAACTACAGGTTTTATAACTGCAATAAAATTATCTACAGTTTAAATTAAAGTTTATTGTGTTTCCTGGTATAATTTTTGTATTTTATCTGGTAGAATGTTTACCTGTATTTTCCCAATTTATGCTTCCAATTCAAAATTTCTTTTATATTTATTACTGCAATTCTTTTTTGTAAATTTTCAGGATACTCTTTTTTCTTAATGTTGTTTGAAATTTTTGATGTATAAGAAATAACATACATGCATATTTACTCTTATTATGTTTACCTATTCATTTATTTGCCAGTAGTTGAGACCGCTCCAGTGGCCTAGTGGTTAGAGCATCTGCCCCAGATGCGGGAGGTCATGGGTTCGAACCCTGGCCGAGTCATACCAAAGACTTCTAAAAATAGTACTAACAGCTGCCTCGCTAGGTGCTCAGCATTAAGAGGTTAGTGTTAGGACTGGTCAGCCTGGTGTCAGGATAATGTGACTGGGTGGGACATCATGCTACATGTCTGCGGCATGATGCCCCAGTGCTAGACATCACTTTAAACTGCCACACTGCAGACATTATAGTGATATGACTGAAAAATTATTAAAGCACGTTAAATATCTAAATCACACACACACACACACACACACACACACACACACACACACACACACACACACACACACACACACACACACATGCACCAGTAGTTGAGTACTTATAAGAGTTGTTTCCCTTTGAATACAAACTATTCACTTGTTTTGTCATTCTGTTGTTACCAAAGCAGTCATCTATTTGACTTTTTTATTCTTAGAGAGTAATCTTTTACTGGCCAGTTGTTGAAGGACAACATTATATTTTTTGTATTTCTTTTAAAAAAACATAATTCAAGTTGTCTGGTCTAAAATTGTTCTACAGCAAGTCAGTTCTTCAGTTTTACTTTAAGTTGGAAATTATATGTGTTATTAGGCTTGAATATCTGTCATAGGTGCAAATAGAAATAATAATAATAATAATAATAATAATAATAATAATAATGATTTATTTAAAGATGGTAACACAATTAGTTGCATTGGACAAATCCTCATGGCCCTCTATTATATGCATATTTACATTCGAAGTACATGTACTTGGTCACACACGCCCACCCACCACCCCCACCCCCACCACCCCTCACAAAGTATTGACAATAAGCTCTATTTAATATATGAACATAATAAATACAAAATTTAAATGAATAAGTGTGTGTGATTTAGATTTTTAATGTAGTTTTAAAAAAATTTCAGTCATATCGCTATGATATCTTGGGCAGTTTATGCTGATGTCTAGCACTGGACCATCATGACACAGAGATTTAGCATAATGTTCCTACTAGTCACATTATCCTGCCACCAGGCCAAACAGTCCTAATACTAACCTCATAATGCTAGGTGCCAAGCAAGGCAGCTGCTAGCACTGTTTTATGTATCTTTGGTACGACTCAGCCAGGGTTCAAACCCGTGACCTTCCGCATCTGATGTGGATGCCCTAACCACTTGGGCCACCAGAGTGGTCTAAAATTTAATGATTATGCTCCAAGTACTTGTATGTACATTGTTTATATACAGTACAAAAGTAATGAGATAACAAAATGGAAGGTTAGTGAATTTATATTTTTAGTTGTAATGTGTTTGTAAAATGAAACAGATTCCACTTTTCATCCAGTGAATTAGATTATAATTAAATACAATTATATTTTTAATTTGTCTAATTTTCATTGATCTTAGATTGTTTTGTTTTCTAGCATGAAATATTTCATTGAGATACAGTGGGGTCATATGGTTTGAAACTTAGTGCATAATTGTAGCCTTTCTCAAAAATATTCATTCACTTACTGTTAACATCTTAATATCATTCATTGTATACGGACATGTTCAGCATTATCTAGGATGAGTCTGCAAGCTCATGTTTGCAAGCAGAATAATATGTAAATATTCTTCCCAGAAGTGTTTCCCCAGATAACAATACAGGAGTTTAGGTATGGTGGTCTACAGCATTGTAATATATTAACCTATGTTTAGTTGATAGATATGGCCTTATCTTGCTAAATAACCACAGACATGAATTGACTTTATGACATATGACTTGAATATGTTCATTCCATTGCAAATTGTTGTCAACTATCACACCAAGAAGTTTGTCTTGGGTAACCATTTGTAGGCAACTTTCATTCAACTTGAGATTTTAATTGTTATTTTCCAATTTTGCTGTCTTTTGTTTGGTAGTAATCATTAACAATTTAGTCTCATCTGTGTTTACTTTCTTGCCATTTTCTATACACCAGGAACCCATTCTAAGTAACGCTATCTGAAGGGAGACCTCTAGGTCTGATTTTAGCTGTTTGAAATCTGATAGTGTAGTATCATCCATATATAAGTCAACAGATGAAATGCATTTGCCTACTTTTAGTGACAGAGGAGTGGGCCTAGGATTGATCCTTGTGGTACTCCACATGTAGCTGGTTCTTCTTTAGAAAAACTGCCATTTATTTTGACACACTATATTTTCATTGTTAGATATAATGTAAACCGATCAATTGTTGAATTGTCACATTGATATATGCTCAGTTTGTTGATAGACCGCTCCAGTGCCCTAGTGGTTAGAGTGTCCACCTCGGATGCGGGAGGTCACAGGTTCGAAACCCTGGCAGAGTCATACCAAAGACTTATAAAAATTGTACTAACAGATGCCTCGCTAGGCACTCATCATTAAGAGTTTAGTGTTAGGACTGTTTGATCTGGTGTCAGGATAATGTGATTAGACATCACTATAAACTGCCACACTGCAGACATTGTAGCGATATGACTGAAATATTGTTAAAGCTATGTTAAAAATCCAAATCTCACACACACACACAGTCAATTTGTTGATAAGAATATCATGATCAACAAGGTAAAAAGCTTTTCTAAGATCAACTTGTATGGATCGAACTAATTTTCCTTTATCAAAGGCAGTAATCCATCTATCATGGACACCAGGACTGTCTCACAGGAGTGGTTTTCTCTGAACCCTGACTGGTTTTTCAGTTAAGTTATAGTTTGATAGGGATATCAAAAGATTGTCATGAATATGTTTTTCAGGTAGGTTGGACAGAGTTAGAAAGATAGATATTGACATCTTTGCTGCCAGCCTTGTGAATGAGGGTAACTTTTGCCAATTTCTGTGTCTGGGGAAGCACTGTGGTGGATATGCTTAGATTACATATGCTGTCGGATATTATATCTGCAGCAGCCCTCAGGAGACGTGGTCCAATATTATCTAGACCTGTTGATTTCCTTGTTGCAATAATTTGCAAAAATTTCAAAACATTTTCATTTGGTATTGCAGAGATGACAAATTTTGTCGCAGATAGAATATTTTCTGAAAAATTTTGTTCTTCATTGTGATTGGAGTTGACATCGGGTTCATTCATTTTGGAGGCTATACTGACAAAAGAAATTGTTGAATGTATTTGCTTTTTCAACATCCTCATCAGTAATCTGGCCTTTCCTAGCTAGGTTGGTTTTTGGATGACCTAGTGGAACACTTACTTGCACCTAGTTATTAGAAACTTTCCACATAGAATTCTTATTGCAGTTAGTTTCTAAAGGCAACTGATAGTAAGTCTTTGCCTGATTGATCTTTTGGTTACCTTATTTTACCATGTTCTGTAAGGTGCTTGATGACCAACAGATTTTAGATAATCACTGGCTTTCATGGCATCTGGAATGCCCTGAGTCAATTGGGTTGGAAGTCCAGTTTTACTTTGTGTTTTTAAAGGTATATCTTTTTCAGCCATGTATAGAAAGTTGGGTTCATATATCAAGAGCATTATCTGTATCATCAAACATAGAGACCATACTCCAAGGAACATTTCTGAGATCTTCCAGAAATTTGATTTCATCATAATGCTTAAATGACCTATATGTTATTGTTTTATGAGTTTTGGATTTTACAGCTTTTTTAAGCCTGATTTTCTGGTTAGAAAAATAGGGAAGTGGTAACGAAGGTATTACCTTTATTTAAAAAAAACTTTTTTTTCAGACAGTTGGTATAAGGTAATTTTGTGTTGAAGGATTCATTATGTAAATTCATCATTCATAAATTCAGGTGGAAAGAGGTACCAATCATAGATTACTTCAAGCTTTCACTCTCAGTTTTTCAATTAAGACACGTGTGCTTAATATTGATGGAAAAGAGTGGTTACATGTGCTTTTTATGTCTTGTGTCTGGAGTTGGCTGACTCAGAAGTAACAGACTTAGGTCAAATATAATGTTATACCAATGGTTGACCGGTCATATTTGTTCAATGACTTGTGATGCCATTTAAGTTGAACCACTGTTTACATCATATCTTTGCTATAAAATGTCAATAGGTTTTTGTCTGCAGTTCATTGTTTATTGGGGATCTTGGTAAAGCATTCCTCAGAAAAGTTTGAACCAGCAGAATACACCACTCCCTCGATAACTCGCGCCCTGATAACTCGTGAACCCACTTATAACGCGGGGTCAGGCGTGGATCCCAATTTTTAAACCAGAAAATACCAAAAAATTGATCCCTATTGGTTGGACTTGAAGAAAATCGTGATCAAAATTGGTAACAGAAACATGATATACCGCTCGTTTTATCATTGAAAACGGTAGATAGGACCTGGAAATTTAATCAACATTATGAAATAACGACTTTTAATAAGAAGTGATATAATTTGTTACATTTTCTTTTCGAACGACATTCTTAGTAAACCGCAATTAACAATATTCAAGGACGTTTCGATCAATGAAATTGTCATTTACGCCATGTTGAGGCAGTACTTTAATAAATAAATACCAATTAAATATTTTTTTTATCAATTGAAATTTGTGTTCTAGTTCTATCTTTTAGTTCCTTTTAAGTGTAATTATCATAAATGCAATGTGTCCTCTTGTAATTAAACATAAAATGTGTCAATCTACTGTAACAGCTATGTCCACGAGCGTTTCGCTTAGAACCTAATTAAGTGTCCACCGTGTTTTGATATCGGACTAGCAGAAGCATCTGTTGTATTGTTGTACTAAATAAAAAGAGGGCCTCCTTTTCTATTATCATGGTAATTACATCATCTGAATCAAATAAAGCAGGTGGAATTGAAAAAAAAGTCAAAAGACATACAAATCCTACATGCTTAAGAACCAGCGGCACCGGTCGTATGTTGGGTAACTCATTTCAATTGATCAATCGAACACTGAGATACATTTTATTGTGTACATATCTAATTAAACTACCTTAAAAATTACCTACTCAATCATAAATGTGATTAAAGATAGCAAGGCAGCCAAGCGAAATGAGTACTTCGTAAAATAATGAGCTTTGTTTCACAGATACAGACCGTTGTGGGAAAAACGAGATTCAGAGAATTCTTGAATTCGCACGTAGAGATATCCTCAAGCATGAAAAGAAGTTTCACTATTACTTTTGCAATGAAATCACGGCATGAATATTTTACTAATTGAAAAATACAAAAATTGAGTTTTGACGTAGATGATTGTCTGACAAAATAAATGTTATGTGTTTTTGATAAAAAGGAATCTTGTTTGGTAGTGTATCAACAGTTAGTCTGGTTCCCTGCTCCGTAGACTCCCAGTTTCATGAAATACTATTATACAACACACCGGGAACCAGACTAATCGACAAAACAAAAAGCTGTGACATAATACACGAAGTTTTCGCATACCGTGTTTGGTTGTTGAAACCATTTGCAATCAAGTTATCGTTCTTTCAGATGTTGGACATTTTGAAAATAAATGTGATATATAGATAATAACGAACAACTTCATCAGAAAAAGCACTTTAATGACGATTTTTTTTCGACTCGATTATAAAACGAGGATTCAGCCATTAAACAGCCCAGTTCCCCCAACCCCAACCACTTGGTTTTCTGGATGTCTAATGGGTTTTTTGGAGGTCCCTCGGTAACTCGCGCCCTCGCTTATAGTGCGGTCTGTGTTTTTGGACCCCAATGTGCGCGAGTTATTGAGGGAGAGGTGTATATTGTATGCAATAGTAAGTGTAGTGTTGGTCTATTTTCTATTTTTGAATTAAAAGAGTAACCTAAAGATGATTTGCCTGTTACCATTTTCATCTCAAACATGAATGCCTGCTTAATGAATATATAGTGTGTTCATTGCAATTATATGTTTATCTCAGACTACAATGCATTTAGACAATATGGATTTTTACAGACTTTTCCATAAAATACTTTAATTTGTTTTACTTAAAGTAATTAAATTTCACTTATATGACATAACTGAGCAGTGTTGAAAGCTGAATTTTATAAGTATGTTAAGTCTTTCATTCCTCTACAGTTTCTTGCATTCTATTCTCTTTACATGATCTTACTGTTATCTTTTCTTTTCTTTCCTCTTACTGTTCTCTTTTCTTTCCTCTTTCAATTTCTTTCTTATGAAATAGTAAATAACTGTGCAATAATGCATTATTGTACATTTACTTAAAAGTATTTGTACATGACAGAGGGTCTCAAAAGAGATTAGTTTCTTAAACTAATTGGGTTACTGCTTAAACTAATTGGGTTACTGCTTAAACCAATTCGGTTACTGCTGAAAATAAAGACTTTATTATAACTTTTATTTTTGAAATTTTTTGGTGCATTATGAACAGTATGTTTGGTACAGCTTGCCATGTTTTTGTCCCCAACTATTTTTATGCAGTAATCATGATAGAAATTGTTAAATACACTAAATTTTATAAGCTGAAGTGAATTGGGATTAAATTAGTTCTTTATTAATCTGTTGTCATGAATACATTTAGTATGGTCATCAGTCCATCAGATCCCCCACCGCCATAAAAGGGGTGCGGGTGTAAGTATGAACCCCAAAAACAAGTTTCTAATCATGGCTTTATTAGAAATTTTAAAAGATCAATTTAAATCACACTGAATGATAAGTATATGGCCAGTACAAGCAACATAAGGCATCTTTATATGCCCATTCACTGGATATCTTTACATAAACAGTGCCTTTCTTGGGGAAACAAAAGTTTATGGCCCTTGTACATTTTACCTCTGTGAAACATGACACACAGTGATATCAGTTTCTAAAAACAGTCAGCTGCCCGCTTTCAGACAAGGTGAACTTGCGTAATGGCGATCAGTGATCTTTTCCGTGTCATTGTTCTTACTGAAAACCATGTACAAGGTGGTAAATTTGTTCATCTGAATGTAGATGTGCATTCCAGTATTTAGTTACAGTGGTGGTTAGGCTGAATAAATCTTATAATCAGATTTGATGCATCTTTCTAGAACAGTATAATACACCAATTGCTTGCATTTCATCACCAATATGTATACCCTGAATATTTTGAGATGAAAGTTCCAAGGGAACTGCCCCCTCCCCATCAAATAATGTCGATGTAGTATTCTTATATGTGATTCATGTTTTAACATATAAATAGAGAGGGATGTATGTAGGAAAGTGATTATATATTATATTCCTTATATTTTGCTTAGTGCGTAAAATTACACACTGCTTAATTCATGTGATGTTAAGCAAGTAGAATCTAAAAATTTTGCATATATGTTTCGACAAAAAATGTATCAGTGCTTGTTTTTGTTTGTTTGTTGTGTTTGTTTTTTTTTTGTTTTTTTTTTATTATGCATTAGTGATTTTATTACCCTTTTCTGATTCTGATGTGTAAATCAGTAACAAAGTTAAGAAAAGAGTAGAGAAATTTTATATGTTTATTTCAATGTCAGTTTTACAAACAAATCATACTTTGAATGACAGTTTAGAACATATAAGAATGCATTATGTTCATTAGAGTTATGGTGTTGAAAAGAGCTGCACTGGTTGATTATATTTATATTACGTGGAAAATACATTTCCTTAATTCAAAGAAATATACAATTACATTTTGTCGGAAAGTATAATTGTATGCATGTATTGATGGAAACAGCAATACAAAAACTGCTGTCCCTAATGATGACAGCCACCCTTAAAATGATAACACATTTTACACACAAAAACTAATTGAAAAGGAAACAAAGGAGATATAAATGAATATGATCGGTTTCAACACATTCATTTGGGACACACACTCACACACACACTATATAATATATATATATATGCAGCAAGTGCAACAGAGACTGTCACTCAAGGGTCGGACTCTTCAACCACTTGCAAAGGTGCAGATAGGACACCCAACCGGAAGCTACACCATCGTCTCCCAAAGATGGACGGATGCCGACGATATATATATATATTCCTTTGATGTGTACATACAAGAGTTGTACTCAACATAGATTTGAAAACAATACAAAAGGATGACAACGAAAATGTACAAAATTATTATTGTACACACTCATATATTAGAGGTGATTGGATCAAAACATTACATTGTGAGAGAAGTTCAACTAAAAACAAATTTACTATTGCATATATGTCGTGAATTACTACATGTTACTGAGCATCTCTTTGTGCTTTGTCCGAAAACAATATGGCAGCAGCTGGGCACAGTGGCATCATGGTCTATTTTTAGCACAAGGTTGATTTCAGTAGAAGTGCCATTTGAACAGTATGTATGCTTGAGTATCAGTTTTAAGCATTCTGAGAAGCCACTGTTTGGTTAGGAAGCATCTGTCTCCTAACTGTGGAAAGCAGGTGGCCATTTAATACATTACTCTTACAGAAGAAATTTCACTGGGGAAATAGAGACCAGAGATCATTGAGACCAGGTGACCATTAGGGCAGGTTTGTTTGTTAAACAGTTCTGTTAGAAGTGAAATTCACACTCTCAGCTATTGCAGTATCACTGGTGCAGTTAAAGAGCAGGAAACTTTAAATTAAATCTCCTAACATTTGAGGCCTCGGATCCTAAGGAGTCCAGTTTCTTGACCAGAATTTTGATACCATGTGAACTGTGACTTTCTGCCCCCAGGTGTGATCAGAAGGCACTAGCACAGTTTTCTATGCACATTGTGGGGAGATGTTACTGTCTTATTTGAATGAATCATATAACTGTTTGTGCCAGCCACATGAACAGAGAAGTTGCAGCCCCCAGATTTACCTCATATGGTCAAGGTGATAGCTCAGTTAAATGAAGAGGTGGAAGGAGTTCATGTACTCTTGGCCTGAAAACATGTACCCTTTGGCCAGTTCACACAGAGTGTATCAGTTTGGATAGATATGATTACAGATTGATCAGCTGATTGTTTGTTAGTAGTTACATATTTGAATGAAAGGCAATTAGTAATAACAATGTTCAATGTTTTGCTTGTGTCATGGAATAGTAAACAGTACTGATCAGCATGACCAGAATTGCAGTGAAAACTTTTTTTTATATTCATGAAGTGACTAATGTTTGAATCAGACACTGTAATTGCTTCATTCTAGTATTTGTTCAGTATGAAATGGTGGCTAACAGTAGATAATCATCATTTTTTAATCCCTACATTATCAGTGTTGCACCATGAGTGAGTCCATGGAACATTCCCCCCACCCCCAACTGGCATTATTCCCTTAAATTTAACAAATCCCCATATCTTGCTCAAGACTGCTTAGGTGGCCGATGTGGTTTGAGCGTCCGCCACAGATGCAGGAGGTCATGAGTTCCAACCCTGGTCAAGTCATACCAAAGACTTATAAAAATGATACTTACAGCCTCCTTGCTTGGCACTCAGCATTAAAAGGTTAGTGTTTCGACTTGTCGACCTGGTGTCAGAATAATGTGACTGGGCAGGGCATGATGCTGACATCATGCTATATGTCTGTGGCATGATGCCCTACTGCTAGACACCACTATAAACTGCAACACTGCAGACATCATAGTGATACGACTGAAAAATTGTTAAGGCTACGTTAATAATCCAACACACACACACACACACACACACACACACACACACACACACACACACACACACACACACACACACACACACACACACACACACACACACACACACACACACACACACATTGTTCAGTATAAAGAAATAGAGGTGACTGGTACATAAAATGTTTACGAGGCAGTTCATCCATGGAGCAACACTGTGCTATGTTGGATACTTTATTGAAAAATAATAACTAATATTATCCATGGATGTCTGTGCTTAAAAAAGGCACAAACTCAGAGATTTAATTTTCTTCAACTTTAATACTTTCATGTTTCTCTCAGTGTTTGCAAATTTTATTGGATTGCATAAAGTTGTAGTGAATATTAATTATTATAAATTGATATAATGTGTGCTTTGGGAAGCAAAGAAGGACACAGTAATGTTGCATTTCTTGCTACAGCATCAGATAGTCACAACATTTCAAGTTCATGAAAATGTGCATGTGAATTATGTCATAATTAGTCAGTTTCTATTATTTCTTTTCTTTCATAAATACATTTATGATATACACTTGGTTATAAGTCTATTCCAACTGCAAACTCCAAAGGCTCAGATCTGCTGTTGCATTATGCACCAGCAGATCTGGGTCTCTGCAGTTTGCTAGTAATAATCCATAGAACAAACAATATAGACTCTGATTTGCACATTATGTGACAGCAGATCAGGGTAGGTTTTATTTGCAACTTAATTCAACTTGCAAGCAAATATATATGCTATATATTTCAGCACTAAAATTAATGAAATAACATTTTAGTATTAAACAAGTGATGCTTTACCATCATATAGTGTATTGAATATTAGCTTGATTCACATTTTTTTGTTGTGACCATAAATTTGTCATGGTGTAAGTTACCAATGAAATATGTGAAAACTGAATAATAATGAATAAACAATAATCAAGGTTTAGCTCAATAAAGCTTACTGATAGCTTAACTTGTCTTTTGGGTTACAGCATTGGCTAGGCATCTGGTATTGGAATTTCAATAAACAGTAGAAACTGGTGAATGGGGTAATACAAAATACTCTTTAATTGGGGTAACATAACTAACTGACATAATAAAAATGACTCCAATTTGGGTAATACAAAATACTCTCAAATTATGGTAATACAAAGTATTCTCTAATTTTGGTAGTACAGTGTACTCTCTAATTGGGGTAATACTAAGTAGTCTCTAATTGGGGTAATACAAACTACTCTCTAATTAGGGTAATACCAAGTACTCTCTACTTGGGGTAATGAATAGACTTTTGCTTATGACAATTTTCGTTTTTTAATATACAAAGACGGCCAAGATATGGAAGCTAACTTTGGATCCTTTTCACCGGTATTCATGGGAATTTTGAAAATAAATTGAAACAATGGAACAATTTTTAAAGTGACCCAATATAGTGCTACATGCATGGACGTCAATGACCCAGCTTCGCCCAGAAGATTGGAGAAAAAATAAAATAATATAACCATCAACATGAATGAAATTCTAGTGTACTTTGATCTCATTCCTGGATGGATGGATGATAAGATTGGGGTCAGACGTGTGAGAATTGGCATGACTGGTGCAGATTTGAAAAATCTGATTTTAGTCCTTGCAGTTTCTGCTTCCGGTGATGTGTTGCCTCTAATGATAATTTTTCACGGTATGAGAAAGTTAAAAAAAACTATTCATGCACCAAAAGAATCGATCGTACATGTGCAGGAGAAGGGTTGTGTTAATGAGATAATGCTGCAGTGGATTAAACAGTATTATCTCAAGTACGCAGTTTACATTTTTTAAGATAAAATTTCAGTTGGAGTGCATTTTTCGACATGTAATTTTCGCATGATTTAAAAGGTGTCCCACAACTTACAACCCAGAAAAAAACGATGTGTCCCAGAATATACAGTGCACAAAAAATTACTTTCAAAATTAATTTATGGTGTCCCGACAAATACATTGTCCCAACATATATGGTAAATACCTTTTAAAGCTGAGCGGGCAGCTGCTGGTACCATTTTTATAATCTTTGGTATGACTGGTCATGGTTCTAACCTGCAGCCGTCCGCATCCGAGGTGGACTTTTATAATGAGATTCTTAAAAGTGCTGGTGCTTCATTGAAATCCAGGGCAAACCATTATGCTGCAAGTTAAAAATGTTTCCACTGTGTCAAGAATGTAGATCGTTCCAGCACAACATCGGCCAAACTTTGGTGGGATCTAGAAAAATGCATTATGTATGAAGCATAGGAGTTGTTCATAAGTGGCAAGTAGCACAGGAGTTGTTTATCAGTTGCAAGTGTGAGTTCTATGTTGTTACTTTGAAGGATGTAGAAATGTGGGTGAATGCATGAACAAAAAATATTCTGAACAATGGAACACTAAAGTCCTAAAAGCTATTGATGAGGTTGAGGAAAATGTCCCATTTGAAGATGAGCAGGTTGACCAAAAAGAACCAGTATATCATCCTTCAGCAAATTACTTTGTTGCCATAAAACTTGGTAAAAGTCAGAATTTTGTTAATTTGCAAAAAGTGTGTGAAATAGGCGATGACAACATGATGAATATAGAATATCTGGAAAATAATAGGAAAAAAGCTATCAGTAACCAGATGCTCATGACAGATCTTATCAGTCACAGTTTGATCTCATAGCAACCCAAATGCTCCAGATTTATTTACAACTGGAACAAGAGTGAAATGTGTCTTTCATCTTAGAAAACCAGAAGGAGCTATTAACCAAAGTGAGCTTATTTAAAAAAGTGAACAAGTCAAGATATACATGTGCATGATTATATGAAAGGTCCAGGATAAAAGTATTAGTGTTATCTGAGGGTACTGTCTTGCTGTTTTTTGCATTCTAATGGATGCTAAATCAGTTTTGTTTAATTTGCCTCCTTAATACTGTTGGACTGAGTCATATTTATTGTGATTAATCACATACAACTTAATGGATATATGAAATTAAAAAGTGCTTGTAATAGCTAACAAGTATGGTGGATTTTTAAAGTGGGAAGTCTTCTTGTATATAGTGGAAGTTAGATGAGAAGAGCCATTTTATCTTAACTTTGACAATGACAGTTTTTGTTGATTAGGAAAGATTTTAATAAAATACAGGCTATAAGAACTAAGATTGGCTAATGTTCAACTTCTTTACACTGAAAAATGTTTTGTTTGATAGTGAATTCATGTTTTTTGGAGTAACGTCTGTCCCTACTAACTTGATTATCAGGAAGTTTGTTCATTATTGTATTTTATTGTAAATTCTTCAGATATTATCATTTCAAATCTTATCACAATTTTCCAAACATTAATAAATTATTCATAACCAACTATGACCTCTTGTGCAAATAATATAGACTGAAGATGATAGTGTTCAATCTCTTGTATTCATGTTATTTATTTTATTTCAGTCAGAACAAATATTAACTGTTTTCTTCAAAATAACAAAGATTTGTTCTGAATAAATTTTTGTAAAAGTTAACAAAAAAATTGTTTCAAAATATGTAATATCTGTCCCAAAAACTGTAACACCCATCTCCCTGCTCAAATGCTCAATATGTTGTGTCTTTGCTCTGTTTTGTCAAATGATTCTGAATAAAGGTGGTTTTGATTTTTATAACATGTTCTCTTCTTTACTTAAATAGGTTTCTTATGCATTTACATTAAATGCAACAGTATTTGAACATGATCATAAAAGGATGGTTTTATAAGTTAAAAGAGTTAAACAATATGTCACCATTTTAAAAAAATCAGAAACTGGAAAAGCTGAACTGATGGAGTCATGTAAAGTATTTACCTCATCGTGCGTAAATGATTAGAAGCATGTTTATCAATATATCATTGCAAAATTTTGAACAATTTCAGGTCTTGGTAATGCTCATTTCATTGATGGCTCCATCCTTTACTGAATCACAGCTGTATTTCGACATTTTGCCTTGAAGAAGGAACACATTTACACTGTATGAACTACTGAAATAATCATGTTTTACTTTGTAATATGGAGTAAAATGATTTCAAAAAAATGTTGTTCTAGTTCATAAACTTGCCAAAAATCTTTAATAAAAATGGTTTAAACATTCTCATTCAAGGCAGTGATATCTAATTGTTTTAAAACACACATTGCATTAATTAATCATTAAATTCCGATTTTCCACTTCATGCACTTTACCTCTCTGAATGCCTTAGTCTCTGACAATAACGGTATAATGTGCCATAAGGATAATTTTACTCAAGGTTTAAGCTGGACTCTTTACTGTTTTTAAATACTACATGTTACCGGCATGGTGGTCTTGAAATTTGTTTTTATTTTTTCCTCTGTATTTTTTTTTACTTAATGAGATTACTGAAAATCTATGTGTTAAGGCAGGTATGAATTATTGGTGACAATTTTTTGCCATGAATGCCTTAAATTGTAAATGTTATGGTGGCTTGGAGCAAATTAAAATCATTTATGACATTGCATAAAATGTTAATGATTGTCTCCCATTAAATTGCAGGGTGATATTCAGTCCAACAAATAATAGAAATAAATAAAGTATTCAAACGCTAATGTTCTTCACCTTCTAAACATGCTTAGCTGTAAAATCAATGATATAGTAAAAAATTATGACACAATTGTGATATCATGGCTGCCGCAAGTCCTGTAGTGCAAGAAAGAATTTTATTTAATCTTATGTTATGGTTCTTTGCATATCATGCATCGTTTGTAAGCTGTTTTAAGGGACAGATCATGGGGGGGGGGGCTGAGATTGCTTTTGGCTTTATGGGGGCCAGAATTTTTTTTTATAATCCCAGACCCTCATCCCACAGAAAATTAAATGGTTAGTTCATAATAAAGTCACTTAAAATTATGAGAATGTTACCAAATTTGATAAACTTGTGAAAATTGATATAACTTACAATGCTTCCAATCCACCATCAAATATAGTGGGTCTTACAGAAAATAGAGAAACATTTTTACCTAAATTCATCACATCATCACAGAAACCCACTTGATTGAATTTTACAGACTCTGACACATTGCATTCTGGCAGTAGTCCTTTCACTATTTGACAAAGTTATATCATCATCATCATCATCAGTCTCGTAGTCTGATAGACCGTTGGGGCACAACACAAGACCAAACAATCAGCTTCCTCCATTCCTCTCGATTTTCCGTCTTTCTCATTGAGTCACTCAATGTCAAAGTTATATACAAAGGTATGAAAATGGCAGACATCTTGAAATAACTGTTTTCATAACTTATGCAATCAGCAACATTTAAAAAAAACTTGCACATAAAGCATCCTATTGATTCAGATTAACATAAAGCATCACATTGTTCCAGATGTTTTGGTCTACTGTTCTTGCAATTTGCTATTTGGGACATGTCAGTTAGGTGAGTGATCTCAGACACACTTAAGCTTTTTGTTTAGTTAAGAGATTTTAGGACATGAATTTTTTATTCCTGCTCAGGTGATTTACAACAGTAAATTTTAACTACCATAAATTCTTCAGTGATTCTTACCATGTATTCACATATTTAACCATGTCCTACTTGACTGTTGTTGATTAAATGGTTTGCAACCTTCCTGCACTCATATCAGTAGCTGCTTTATTACATGACACTGGTAACTACCTTACTCTTTGATAGCATGTGGTTGCAATCTTAAGACTATATTTTGGACATTAATAGCCTTGTTTGTGGAATTAGAGATACCATCAGTATAATAAATCAGTGGCTGGTTAGGAAAAAAAATGGAAACATTGAATATTTATAGGCCTACATGTGTATATCCATGATAAAAATATGTAACTAATAACCACCTTGCTGAGGATTATCAGTGTGGTTTTTCTGTCATTTTACCTTCACTCTGTAACAAGGAATTTGAACATGTCTACCATTTAAATCTTGATGTTAGCCCTAATGAGGATGATGTCTTTGCGGGGATATACGAATTCTTTTGAATAATTAACTGTCTGTGGTGAATGTTATTGGGAGGACAGGGTAGGGTAAGTAGATTTTTGTCTCAGAAAAGAATCTGATCAATCTCTTTTTCATTCATTTTATGGCACAGTAGTGAAAATTTGGCCGGATGCGCCAATTATGTGCATTTAGGGAGGTCCAAGGTTCTGGGTGTGATTACACAAAATTTATCAACATTTCTTCGCAAATTTGAGATTTTACATATGTATTGTGATACTTCAGACAGTATCAATGTTTTTGTCAGAGGTAGAGATAGTGGAACCAAAGCAAAATCACTTTTTAGTTTTAATTTTAACTCGAGGAAACCTTTTCATCTTGTGATTATTGTTTTTATCCATGCCTATTAACTGTTGTGACATTTGAACTCAGTTGGTAAGATATCAGCCACTGAAAGACCTTTATATATGATGGTATTCAAGTCTGAATTCTCGTAAGGTCCAAAAATGTTCTTGTCAGGTTTGATTTCTTTGTTGACCACTTGACAGTTGCAGGTAAAATGACAAGTTCAAGATGTATTTTGTTGGACATGTGGCTGTAAACCCTGGCATACCTGTAGCTGTGTGATTGAATATCACCTGAAAAACTTGGTTTTGAATGCAGCATGAATTTCATGAAAATGTGATTCAGCTAATTGATTTAACAACTTTTATATTAAAATTCATGCTTTGTAACAGGTTAAGAAAACAGGAGTACAAAGGGAATGAATGGATGTACAATCACTGCCCTTGTTTTCAAACATCCATACCCCCATAATTTTGTCTGAAATATATTTTAATGTGCCTCAGGTTTTGGACAGTCATGGATGGTAATTTACTTTTTACCCTGATTTTTTGGACATCCAAAAATTATGAGTTTTAGTTACGAAGCAGATTGTCTTGAAACATATTATAGCGATCATTGAATTTAAGGTCAAATTATCTTGACTTAGGTCTTTAGCTGTAGTGGCATGAAAGCAAAATAACAAACACAAGCATAAATGGATTTTGATCACACATTTCATGTATATAGCTGAAGAATACGTTTAAAAAATGCTAATTGTAGACTGAACTCAACATAGCACTTGGGTATATCTTTATCAGGTTCAAGATCAAAGGCCATGAAGAAAGAATTTGAACTGCAGTTACATCTGTCTTGTAAACATATAAGAGAATATTACATTACCAAAGTATTTTGGAATTTGTCAAGAATATCTTATATGGCTTTAATGCACTCAGTATTTACAAAAACAATAAAATGACAGTAGAAGAGAACTTGCTGTGGATTCCTTGAAATTTTTTTTTAGTCAGATCACCAGTCCTATCATGGGTCTCTTGCCAGTAATATACTGTAAATCACTTTAAATTCATGGGATTCATATCACGATTTTGATTAAATTTGCATGATGACCTAATGGTTAGAGTGTCCACCTCGGATTAGGGAGGTCATGAGTTCGAAGCCTGGCCGAATCATACCAAAGACTTGTAAAATTGCTACTAACAGCTGCTAGGCACTCAGCATTAAGAGGTTAGTGTTAGGATTGGTTGGCCTGATGTCAGGATAATGTGACAGGGTAGGACATCATGCTACATGTCTGCAGCATGATGATCCAGCACTAGACATCACAATAAACCGCCACACTGCAGACATCATAGCAATATGACTGAAAAATTGTAAAAGCTACGTTAAATATCCAAATCACACACACACACACATTAAATTTGCATGTAACATTTGATGAACTTCAGAGCTCTGTATTAATAAGTGATAATCTGGCTCTGTATTAATGCTAATAAGTGATAATCTGTTGCTATAGTAAAAAAGCTGCATCATTACGGTTTTTGTCCTTATTTACTTCAGAATTACATATCCATTTGTAATAATGAATACAATAGAACTTTAAGGAGTCCAATGAAATCTGCAGAAATTTGAGAAATGGTATTAAAGTTTTAAAAAATAACATGTCACTTGCAGTGGATGCCTTTTTTTAAGAATACACATCCTTGAATGCCCCAGTGAAAAAAGTTCTTAAGTTCATGAACTCTTCATGAACTTCATGAACTGTTCATGAACTGGTTGTGAAAAGTCAGATGTGTTCATGAACCCTTCATGAACTGTTCATGAACATCAGTTCATGAAATTCAAGTTCTTGAACTTTTCCTGCAAGTTCATGAACTGTTCATGAACATTTGTTCATAAAATTCAAGTTCTTGAACTTTTATAAGTTCATGAACTATTAAGTACTGATTAGGTAATCAAATTACAATTTTATAAACTGTTTATGCATACTTGTAGTTCATCAACTGTCCTTGAAGCAATCCAGTTTATCAAGAATTAAATTTGAGAATTTTTTATAACATTTTCATAAAATCAGTGATGAACAAAATATTTAAAATTAACCTCATAACTGTAATTAAGTACCAAGAATTGAAAATGACTGCAAAATGGGTTGTAAAATGGGATTTAATCTGTTGAACTTAAATGTGATTGAAGATTAGCAGTACATGCAAGTCAGTTTGCTTAACATACATCGTGCCATTTCACAACAAATAATGTTCAAATTAACACATTGAAAGTGCATTGTACAGTATTCTTAAATACATTATGTATTATTCTAAATATATTCATGTTTCAGTACACTACCTAATTATTGTATATATACTTTTTAGGCTTGTTGTTATCGAGGAACAGCCCAGACTAGTTTTGGAGTTGTGTACATCTCATTTTCATCTTTGCCTAAGTAAAGTTTTGTTATTTTTGGGCAAAAATTGCGATAAAGACCTTTTATTTCCCTCCAAAAGTAAACAAAACTTCAATTAGAATTGTTGTAAAGGTGGGAACAAGGTGCGTAAAATTCCAAAATTAGTCTGTGCTGTTCAGCAATAACAAGTCTAAAATGTATGGTGTTCTCTTGTACTGGAGTCTATTATTCAAACTTGCTAAAGAGGAACCATAGGAATCTATTCAGTAAGAGTAGGGCTATGGATTCTAAGTTTGACGTGAGTAAATAATTGTAAAAAATTATCATTTCACATAAAAGTAACCAGTGCAAGACCTTTAAAGTGTTGACAACCTTTCCATCCCATTCAGTCCCCTTGAAGATTCTGTGTATATGTATATTCAGTCAGCAGTACAGATGCTAGAATCATTTGAAAATGGCATGTCCATGGCAGCTTGGCATCACTGCAACATATGCTTCTGCTTAAGGTGATGAAGAGGGACTGACATTTATGTAAACTAAAGTGTCGATCAACTCTTCAGCTGGCACCACATCTACTGTCCACATAGCTTTAACTGCTAACAGGTGTTTTCCGGCTGGTAGTTGTGAAAGTTTGGTTTCCGCAGGATCGTATTTTTTCAAAACTGCATGTACAGTCTTACTTGATGTATTGTAAACAAAATATGTAACACATCCAATTTTGCCCTGGTTATATAGCACAACATTACAGACTCTTCTCTGCATTCTCAAGTACTGTGAAGAGCAGAATTGTTTGCTACCTATGCTAATTCTGTCAACCTTTCTCAAATCCTTATGACAGTATAAATCTAATATAGCTAAAACTTCATCTGTCACTTCACTGTCTCTAAACTGTTTCACCTTTCCCTGATATATCACAAGTTGCAGCTTCAGCAGTCTTTTTCCAGAGTGTTGTCAATGCTGAATAAACACTCTTTCTGCGCAAACTTGACACTGCTTGTTTGTACTTCATTACTTGCTTCATAACATTACCAGTTCCATGTACAGACTGTAGCAACATTGCATTATTATTCTCAAATGGGAAACAGCTCCATGCCCACATTGGTCCCCACAGCTTTACATACCAAACTAAATGAGTACAAGCATTATGAACATTGAGACCACTTGATCCTTGGCCATATAAATCAGCAAAAGAACAGTAAAACTTGTCAAAAAGAACAGGTGCTCTGTCCAGTTGTCATGGCAATACATTGTCTCCAAGAAGAATATACACAGCTTCTGATAGATACGAAAAACTTCTGGTAGTATTCCATCTAAACATGGAAGTGCATAAAACAACAACCATGCTTGCAATTCTGTAGCTTTGAGGTTTGCATAATGTTTTTCCAAATCACAGGGTAATCTCTCAATACTGATTGGAGGTTGAATATTCTGAAGTCTTTTGGAAACAGTTTTAATATGTTTTCCAATAAAATAATTCTTACCACTTTGTGTTGGTGAGAACCATATACCTAACAAAATGCCATGCATGTAATCTGGTACTACACCTTTAACCAGGTCAAAAAACTGAAGAAATGCAAGACCAGACAAGCCCTTAAAGCCTTTAATCCTTTTTTTGTCTGTTGCATTTTGCATGTTTTGTAAAACTTCCTGACTATTTCATAATGGATACTGTGCTTCAACATTCCTGTGAGGATAACATCGCAAGGTTCCTTTTCCTTGTTTTACAACAATACCAGGCTCTTCACAGGTAATGCATGCCTCCATCCCATTAAAATATGTCATATTTAGAATACCTGCTTTAGCAGGTAGATCAAATACACCACAAATAACAGCAACTTTTACAACAATTAATTTGTTGTCCCTATTAACTTCAACCCCTTCACTGAACAAACTATTCATTTCTTCACTGAAACTTGCCATATACTGTTTAAAAGGTGGTTTTCCCAATCCTTGCCATATCCCAACCAATAACATGTTATCCCTTGAAAATCTTGCTTTGAGACTCAACTCATTTATAGCCATAAAAATTGGCCACAATTCTATTTTTGAGGATGAATACAGATTTACTCCATCTGTATTGATGATGGCACTTAAGTTGTATGGACTATGTAGAAAACCATCTTCATTCAGCATTTCTCTGTATGCAAACCCATCAGTTATGTCGGTCAAAATTCTAGAGCTTTTCATGTCCTCAAGTGCTGCTTTACAATTTTCACTTTCTTTCAGAATACCTGGAAAGTACAAGAAATAGAATATAATTATTTCAGTTGAAGATTATATTTACAGGTGTTCATTCTTGAACAGAATAGAGCTAGATTTAGTATATATGCCTTATTTGAACATATATATAAGATTTGCTTAACTAGTTTAGTAGGTATTAACCTTTTTAAGGTATTAAGTGCAAACAATTCATTATATTGCACTATCAAACAAGAAACGTGCAATTCTCTTCAACAAATTTCCTCATAAGAACTCTATGTAAAAGTAGACACAGTCCCTCAATTAAGGATTCTAAATATACGAGCATAAACTTATTTATACGAGGTGTCTCAAGTAGATGTTTCAACTGTTTTTTGGTATTGGCCAGTATAAAACTTTTCCTCAGTTGTCGATCCTTTTTTTGTTGATCTAACAATTTTCCTTTGTAACGTAAGCCTCCACAATTTTCCAAGCTACATCTAAATTCATCCAAGTTGTTTGGAAATACTTTGTCACATGTGTCACAATAGTGTACTTCTTTAATTTGGTGGATATCAACAAAAGAATATATATACTCCAAGTCTGGGACATGAACAGTTCTTGATTTTTTCACAGGGGCAACCTTTGAAGCCATTTATTCATGAAATACCTTATGTAATGTATGGCTATGCTGTTAAAGACAGTTCAATATTGAATAGATTAATTTGAAAACAACTACCATATTTACTAGCTTATAAGTCAAGTCCAACTGCAAACAACAAAGATCCTGATCACCTGTAGTATAATGCACCTCCAGATCAGGGTCTGTGCTGTTCTACTGATTAATCCTATTAAACTACTTTGAAAAAATTGATGGAAGTTAATGACCATATAATCTTTCATAGGGGTATATGCATCTTCAATCACTATTTTATGCTTTTTTATGAGAAAGGCATGAAATTAAGTACTGAAAATTACATAAACCATAAAATTAGATGACATTGAATTTAAAGTGATTCATAGTATAATACACACTTGGTTTATTAGTGAGTGTTTGTTACATGTAAAGCTTTCAGTACCTGTTTAACCAGGATATGATTCTTATTGCTGTTTTTTTCATCACGGAAGAAAACAAAACTATGAATCATATATAAAAAAATGTATTCTTACCCATGTGTGATTTGCTCAAATTTATGTCTGTTGTGCCAAAAATTAACATTTGCTCAAATTTATAGATGATACAGTATTGTGATTGACCCTATTCAGGGTCTGCTTGTTATATTTGTATATCATTTTTTTTCAGTGAATAGAACATCTTTCATACTTCATTACCAAATGTATTGTGCAGGTGTAGAGGTGTAGGAGTTATTAGGAGCTCATGTAATCAAGGGATGAAAGATTGTATTGCATGATGTAAACATGCATGGCTTGCCAATAATATGCTGAAAAGAAACTTCTTAGTTTCCTGCTGTACTCCCCTGAATTTATGCAGTTACAAAGTGTTTTAATGTGCATACATTTTCAAAAAAATGCTTTGTTTGGTAACATAATTGTCTGAGAAGATTCGTTTACATTGAAAAGGTTCATTTAATTGTCTATGTTATTTGAAATGTATGCTATTTATTGTGTGCTGTAACAAATGTAGAAGAAAAAGAATTGGGTTATTACAGTTTTTAAGTTTTAAACTAAAGGGACATCTGTAGATGCTGTAAGTCCAACTGATTATAAATAGGTCACTGAAAACAAGATCATTGTATTGCCATGTCAATTACTTGTCTAGGTCTCCCAGAAGCTTTATCTAGTTTTGTTTACATTGCATAGCAATGAAAGCCGCATGTTCTTAAGTACCATTGATTTTTATCTGTCAGATGAATTATTTTAATGTTGTTGAATGATGTTATGTATATGCATATACATGTAATTGGCTTTTGCCAATTGTGTATTTATATCCATATTTTTTCCCTTCATCAGAGAATCATAGGATTTTTGTTTATGTTTGTATATTTTTTTTATTGTAATAAGCTAACTACCATCAATATCTTCCCTTAAAACAATGGCATCTGAAGCTTTGGCATAACATACTAACTACCATCGATGTCTTCTTTTGAAACATAGCATCTGAAGTTTTGGCATTGCTATCATCAATGTGTTCCCATGAAACATAGCCATCTGAGGTGATGAGTGAGGGTTATCAACCAGTTTCAAGACCAACCCCCACTATCGAGGACCTCCATTTTCTTTGCCCAGTCTTATCTAGGGAAATTGAGGGAATAAGTGCACACCTTTTGTTGAAAGGGGTGGTTAAGAGGGTCTTGAATGATCAACCTGGCTCTCCTAGAGACACTACAAGAAAACACTGTTATCTGCTCACCTTTTATCTATCCCTTCTTAGAACCGTGAACACCACTGCCGATTTGGTTCCTTTAGGACATTTCTATATACATTCTAAGCGATATCAATAAAGACCTTCTCATTGATCAAATAAAAGTGAATTGGATGGATTTTATTTCTTCGTTAGGTATAGAGCAACTAGTAAATGAACCCACCAGAGTAACATCTACCTCTGAAACACTTATAGACCATATTTATGTCAATACAAAAGAAAATGTTTTGGAAGCATTGGTTCCAAAGATTGGTATAAGCGACCACTTTGCAATTTTTCTAACACGTAAAAGTCGATGGCAAATAAAAAAAAAAATAATATCCATAAATCCATTACTTAATAGATGTTTTCAAAACTTTGATACTGTTAAATTCCTGGAAGATCTGAAACAGATCCATAGAAAACATTTCAAATCTTTGAAGATGTTGATGATGTTTTAGATACTTGGACAGATCTGTTCATCAGAATAGTGAACAAACATGTCAAGCCAAACAATCACACCACAAAAAAAAGTGCTGGATGAAAACTGAAATAACCCGAAAGCTGTCTGGAAAGTGTTTACAGAGTTTGGTGTAGGGAAATGTAAAACTGAAATTTTAACCCTCACTCATGGGGGCATTTATACTGATAATCCAACTGACAATTCAAATATTTTTAATGACTTTTTTGGTCATCCTGCTGAAAAGAATCCAGAACTTCATCTGATTATCTGGAACTCAAAACTTTTTGAGCTAAAAAACTACCAAAGAATATCAAGTTTGAAATTCCTGAAATGAGCCCAGAATTTGTGTTGAAATATATTGAAAAAATGGATGATTGTAAAGCTACAGGACATGATATGATATGACCAAGGCTACTAAAGGTAGCGGCACCTGCAATTGTAGAGAGTATAGCTTTCATTTTCAGTGAAAGTATTAGGTCTAATAAATTCCCACAAACATGGAAAACTGCCAAGGTTACACCATTGCATAAAGCAGGAACAAAAGATGATGTAAATAACTACAGACCCATCTCTATCCTTCCTTGTCTCTCCAGATTACTAGAAAAACATGTACATGATTCTTTTTTCAACTATTTGAACACTTATGATCTTATTGATGATAATCAGTCTGGCTTTTGACAGAATCTCTCCAGTGAAACCACTTATATCTTTGATTGATAAATGGCTGAAAGCATTAGATCAAGGAGAAATGGTAGGCACTATTATGGTTGATTTTTGTAAAGCTTTTGATCTTGTAGACCATGAAATTTTGCATGAAAAACTAAAAATCTATCAATGGAGTGAAAACTCCTTAAACTGTGTTTACTTCTTACTTAACCAAATAGAGTGCAAAAAGTACCTTTAAATGGTCAACTTTCTGAAAGTAAAAATATTAATTGTGGAGTACCACAGGGCTCTATCCTTGGACCTCTCTTATTCATTCTATTTATCAATGACTTACCTCTTATGATAGGAACTTCAGTTTCTTCCACTGTCCTCTATGCTGATGATACTGCACTGTCTGAGATGGGTAAAACCAAAACAGTACTTGAAAATAACTTACAAGATGCTCTCAACAGACTTTAAGTATGGTGCAAGGAAAACAGTATGGTCATAAATACAGAAAAAACAAAAGCCCTAGTAGTTACAACGCAACAAACACGATCAAGGCTAGATAGCAACAAACTCCAGATTCTATTTGACAATGTGAGCCTTAATATGACCTCTCATGATAAAATTCTTGGTGTATTTGTAGATAACAGTCTTACTTGGTCTATTCACATTAAATATGTTTGAGAAAAGGTTAATTCTTATCTTTGGCTACTGAGGAATATCAAAACATACATTCCTCTTCAGTATAGGGTCATCTAAGTTATGTTCAGCCATATCTGGACTATTGTAATGTAATTTGAGGTAATACCTCTAATTCAAACATAACAGCACTTTTAAGACTCCAAAAGAGGACTTGTTATTTAATTCTAGATCAATGTATAGACAATTTCCAGGATGCAATGAATATTATAACGATTTTAACAATACATGAAAGAATATTTCTTAGAAAGGCCAAATTGATGTATAAAGTATCCAGAAAAGCCATTCCTGTCAGTCTAAGCAATATCTTTCACCAAAGAGATGCAGATTTTACTCCAAATTTAAGGTCCATGAGAAGTAAAAAATTACATTATACCAAGGCCAAAGAAGGAATTGTTTAAAAAGAAAGTTTTCAATATACTGGTCCACTTCTATGGAACAACATTCCCAATGACATAAGGCAGGCTCCAAGCATTTCTTCTTTTCATAATCAATGTCTCAAATGGATGAAATCTTTAGAAAATTGAGAAGTTCTAGTACAATAAATACCGTCTCCTTTTCTGTAATTTTGCATAATTTTCACAGTTGAATTTTTCAATGCAGGATGATATTTTATATTTTATATATGTTTATGTGTCCACAGATGTCTGTGCATACGATCCAGGCTTGACACTTTGATTTTTAAAATCACTTCATTATTTAGTGTCAAGCCAGATTCTTCCCATCATGTTGTATATACTGTATAAATTGTACATAACAGATAGAAGGCCTCGAGGTAGATTAGTTCTGTAACTAATTGAGATACCTTCTCTAAATAAAGTCTTTATTATTATTATTATTATTATTATTATTATTATTATATGCATCCTCTACAGTTCCTCCTTCTCGCAAGGTAGAAACCACACAGATTCTCTATCAACCCCAATCCCTCTAGGAATTTCACCACCATTTGCTTTGGTGGATGAAGCGAGATAGATTCCTGGTGGGGGCTCCCATGCATGCACCCAGCTTCCAGGGGGATTTCCTGTCACAACAGCCTAAACAGTCTCCACCTTCATGCCTGGGTCATATCAAGTGCTTTCTCTGCCAGATCAGGTTTTCGGGCCGAGTTGCCAGTTTCATCATTCAAGCCAGGAGTTCTTCTGCATCCAGGATCTTTGATTGGTGCATAGGAATCACATTCATCCTATCCACCCTTCAGTAACTTCATTGCTGATTTCCATTTGTTCCCTTTTTTGGAGAAAAGATGGTCAGTATCCACTATCAAAGGCTATCAAGCTGCCATCTCCAACACACTTAAATTCTCTCAGGGCACAGATTTCGGTTCTGATCCACACCTTGCCAGTCTAATAAAGTATTTTGAATTAGACCTGTCTCCTGCTGTCATATGCCCTGATGGAATCTTTCTTGTGTTTTATGGTCATTAACCAAAACCTCATATGAACCATGGAGGGAAGCTTCCTTTCAAGACCTCACAGTCAAAATAGTGTTCCTACTTGCTCTTGTGAGACAAAGAAGCGAGATTCTTACCTGTCACTAGTGCCAGTATACCATGGCCATTCTGTATACTTGGCATACCACTGCCATTCAGTATAATCAGTATACCACTGCCATTCATTATATAACTGCTATTCAGTATAATCAGTATATCACTGCCATTCACTATATCAGTACCATTCAGTATACTCAGTATGTCACTGCTATTCAGTATAATCAGTATATCACTGCCATTCAGTATAATCAGTATATCACTGCCATTCAGTATAATCTGTATATCACTGCCATTCAATATATCACTACCGTTCAGTATATCAGTACCATTCAGTATACTCAGTATGTCACTGCTATTCAGTATAATCAGTATGCCACTGCCATTCAAGATCCTCATATCACTGCCATTCAGTATATCACTGCCATTCAGCATACTCAGTATACCAGTGCCTTTCAGTATAAGTATACCACTGACATTCAGTATACTCAATATACCACATTCAGTATACTCATGTAACCACTGCAATTCAGTATACTCATGTAACCACAGCCATTCAGTATACTCAGTATACAATGGCCATTCAATATACTCAGTATATCACTGTCATTCAGTATACTCAGTATATCATTCAGTATAGTCAGTATACCACAGCCATTCAGTATACTCAGTATGCAATGGCCATTCAATATACTCAGTATACCACTGCCATTCAGTATACACTCAGTATACAATAGCCATTCAGTATACTCATGTAACCACTGCCATTCAATATACTCAGTATACAATGGCCATTCAGTGTACTAAGTATACCAGTGCCATTCAGTATACTCGGTATACCACTGCCATTCAGTATACTCATGTAACCACGGCCATTTGGTATACTCAGGATAAAATGGCTATTCAATACGCTCAGTATTCCACTGCCATTCAGTATACTCAGTATATCATTGCTATTCAGTATAATCAGTATACCACTGCGATTCAGTATATCACTACCATTCAGTATACTCAGTATACAACTGCCATTCAGTATACTCACGGGAGCTCTGAGTGATCTAAAGTGCTTATCATTACGGATCATTGCCATCTCACCTCTGTCTACATGGGTTTGAGCATCTGGTTCGGCCAATGTGAATATGTGAGAAAGCTTGCCAGTAGCTTCTTGTGGGTCGGTGGTTCTTTCCGGGGTTTTCCCAGGTTCTTCCTCCACTATTTATACTGGCTGCCATGTATAGCCTATCTTGTGCTGAAAAATGGCATTAAACCCAACAACAACAGTATATTTATTATATCACTGCCATTCAGTATATCATTGCCATTCAGCATACCACTGCCATTCAGTGTACTTCAGCCCCTCCTAGCATTCAGGTGTAGTCCCATTTCATTGGTTAAATGTTTTGCTTATGAGTGCTTAGTTTATTTACTAATGAGAACCAATGATACTGTGTTTATAATCTAATATAACAAATTGTTGTTAGTCTTCCTGTACATATACATCAACCTCACCGACATTGTGAATCACTTAAATGACTCCCATAAACACCATTATATCCCCTTTTCTGTGAATTTCATGGCTTCATGGTTGAAATAATGTGTTGCTTTTATCAGTACTATAGATGATGCATCATATCTGTAAACTGATCCTTTTTTGTGTCACAGCTTGGTTATATATCAATATGTGTTTAAATTAATCTGTTGATTCATCAACAAAAGCATCATCAAAAAATTACACCATGAATAAAAGTTGATTTATAGTAAATGTATTGTGAGCTGGCAATTTTAGTTTCCCCCCCCCCCCTTAAAAAAAATTATTTACTGCCTGTTGACATCTGAACCACTATTAGGAACATTAAAGAATCTGAAAATGATGATAGTGAAGAATTAAACAGGGTAGCTGGGTACAAGCTGCTTTGAAAGTCAGTGAGGCATATAGCTTGCCATGTAGCCTATCAGACTGATCTTCTGCTTCCAAATACTTTAATGTCTTAACTACCCTATACATCTCTTAACCAGTCTACACTTGGCCAACATCTGCATTAAGGCAAACAAGTGATTCCTTTCAGTTGTTCAGTTTCAGTGTGAAGTTTCTTTGATTATATAACTTTTCTTCATATTTTTTTCACTGTAACTTTTTCTACTTTGATAAATGAACAGAAAGCAGCAGATTGTGTTGATTAATGTGCTGTAGCTGATTTATTTTTTAAGAGAAGTGTAAAAGACCATAAATACGGTACTTAAGGTGTACACCAAGTGCAGTCATGGAGTCCTGAAACAACTGTTTAATAAATATGTACCAGATGTAATGGTGAGAGAGGGTATGTTCTTAATATAAATGCAGGGCCATATAAGTTAAGTTCAAGTGAATTTAGAATTGACATGCTCTTTGTAAGAAGTTTATTTATACTTAAATGTGCTGTTCCTAGTAAAACTCCCAAGAACCTTAATCGATTATCAGCCATGCACATTGAGTATAAGCGGTAGAGTATGATCACTGCTATAAATAAATGTACCACAGTATTACAGCAAATGTACTTCACATATGCATGTATATGTAAGCAGAAATTAAGCGTGGATGCTAATGTATAAACTGTGTGGATATTTACCGACTTTTGCACTGTTTCAGGCATCATGTACAACTTAAAAAGGGAATACTATGCCACTCAAGGTGAGCAATCTTAACATTATTTTTAAAACCTTTTTTTTTTCACTGGGGAATAAAAATATAGGTAGGTTATTAATCAAGTGCAGAGAGGAATTACATGTTAAATTGATGTGCTTTCTGATCAAAGGCAGGGATTCAGAGGATGTAGGGTCTAATAAATATTGTGCCTGGGTCTCAGGGCTACCATAATGTTGTGTATGGGTTACCATATGTTGAATTCAGGTAGCCCAGTATATGGACTACTGTTGTATACTTTAATGTGTGTGTGTGTGTGTGTTGTTGTTGTTGTTGTTGTTATAGGGTTTAACGCCATTTTTCAGCACAAGATAGGCTATACATGGCGGCCAGTATTAATGGTGGAGGAAGAGCCCTGGAAAATCCCGGGAAGAACCACCGACCCACGAGAAGCTACTGGCAGGCTTTCTCACGTACACACGTTAGCCGAGCCTGGACTCGAACTCACGCAGACAGAGGTGAGATGGCAGTGATCCGTAACGGTCAGCGCTTTAGACCACTCGGGGCCCCTCGTGTGTGTGTGTGTGTGTGTGTGTGTGTGTGTGTGTGTGTGTGTGTGTGTGTGTGTGTGTGTGTGTGTGTGTGTGTGTGTGTGTGTGTGTGTGTGTGTGTGTGTGATTTGGATTTGTAATATAGCTTTAACAATTTTTCAGTGTCTGCATTGTGGCAGTTTATAGTGATGTCTAGTACTGGGGCATCATGCTGCAGACATGTAGCATCATCTCCAACCCAGTCACATTATCCTGACACCAGGCTGAGCATCATGTCCAACCCAATCACATTATCATGACACCAGGCCAACCAGTCCTAACACTAAACTCTTAATGCTGAGCGCCAGGCAAGGCAGCTGCTAGTACCATTTTTATAAGTCTTTGGTATGACTCAGCCAGGGTTTGAACCTGTGACCACTGGCATCTGAAGTACTTTAAGTTGAATTACTTATATAAAAATAAGTATATACATGGTAGGCACTTCAAAAGGGAAAGTTATAATGTTTCACTCATGAGAACGAAAGTGGAAAGTCTGAAAAGTTGCAGGTACAAACAGTTCTCACTAAATTTTTGCTACTGAACATCGATGTTCTCATTGCCCACTAGATAAAATAAGAATCCTTTTTTCAGACTCTGTGGTCCATACATCTAAATTAAAATATAAATATAGTCTAAACATAAAAGACCATCAGTGTATTATGCACATTTATAGAGACATAAATACAACTATAGAATTTATCTCTCATTCTTAAGAACAAAATGATGTAAGTTATTTAGAAAGTAATTACTTCCATCAAACTATAATCTGAGAATTAAAACAACTATCATTATAGACATAGTTCAGTAGAGATTTTAAGATACAGTTCTTACTGTTAGATATTTTTATAATGAGCGAAAAAAGATACTTTCTCATTAACTCTTTAAAACTAAGAACATGGTAGGGGTATTTTTCTGTCTTGGAAGGCTTTGGATGGGTTAGATAATGGTCCTTAGAGTAAATCTTAACTTGAGTGACCATATTATTGTCTAGATCAACATAGGTAGGAAAGGTACCCATCATGTCACCCTAACTATGTACAAATAACATGCTTGGTCTAGGCCAAGCTGCAATGAAAAGTTGAACATGTATCCATTTACAAAGAGAAGCAGATAAAAAAATATGGTTTGAGACCAAATGTATGGTACTACCCCTTGAGCAAATACCCAGGATATAATTTAGTTGGTCTTGACCAAATACATGTATATCATACTACCCCAATTCCGATGATATACTGGACGAAATGTTTTGGTCTAGACCAAAATGTGTGGTAGTAGTCTACCAGATCACAGACCCATACACAGTGGTACGCATCCTTTTCAAGACAGTTGCCGTTATAAAATAGTATGAACAGCGGGCTTGATGTTCCATTCATTTATGCTGAGTTTTAGATTTGTGGAAGGAGACTGCACACCAGCAATGTTATTCTAATCATGTGATCAGGTGGTCGCAGACCTTTCATTCATTTTAGACTGCCAAAGAAGGAATTTCTGTCTAAAACTGCACTACAGCAAGTGATTGCTGGAGGCAGTTGCTAAAACACCTCAACATGCATTCTTTGTTCATGGCACTATCAGCAGAACTGCACCACCTCTGCAGAGACATTGCTTTCAACACTCTAAGGGTTTCAACTGGAGCTGAGTAAGAACCTTCTTTGGACTGCTCCCCTGGAAACAAAGAACATTTTCGGAGAGTAATTCCATCCATGGGTTCCCAGAACCTGAAGGTCCAACAACATGGGTCCCTTGCATCCACTCATGGTCTGTCAAAACCAGAAAAGAAGATAGGTCATCCTAAACTACGCTCAAATTCTGTCAGCAAAGTTTTTAATGACATGCATTTAAAGTCCAAGAAGCAACCCAAATTTAAAACCATCTCTCACCAGTCAGAAGGTAGACTGGGTTGCCAGAAAGGCCATGGATGTTTGTGGGCCCCTCTCCCTTTTGTGAGGGAAAGGGTTCAGCCCTAAGGACACTTCCTTTTCAAAGGTGCATCTCTCTTCCCTCAATTCCTGTAGGTGCCTAGCTAATCCTCTTTCCAGAGGTTTGTTTGAACATGGCAGACAATGGGTGGATTCTCTCTATTATTAACAGAGGATATTAGATATCAGCTAAAGCTCTGGTAACATCCTCATCTGGCAAGGACCACCTTGAGGTTCCACAGATCAGCAGAAGGGCACATTAGAGAGGGTGTTAAATGACCAGTCTGCAGCCTTCTACTCTGGGATGTTCCTAATACCCCACATTGTTGGAATTTTTTGGGCTAATTTTCTGTCATTTCGCCCTAAAGAAGTTTCTGCTGAAGGAATGACTCAAAATATGGAGACCACAGCCTCAGTCAGGAATGTCATACAGCCCAGTGACTGGGTGGTAAACATTAAGCTCCAGGATGCATATCTCCACATCCCTATTTATCCTCCTCACAGGAAGTACTGCATTCAGTCTAGTCTCCACTCTGAGAACTTTTAACATAATAATGGGAGCAGTAATGCCATCCAACCACTTTATCTATCTTCTGCCTTTGTTCTTTGGTGTAATAGAGCAAATGCACATTTTCTCTAGGGCCCATAGTCATAGCAGAAAATGTGGCTCAAGAGGGTACAATCTTACACTTGTACTTCTGCCAATAGAGTGAGTATTTATTTGTTTTCTTTAGGCCATCAGAATTGAACCAAACTGACAAATTCAGCTATGCAATAGCAACAGGTAACGTATGATCAATATTAAAATGTAGGTTTGGCAAAGGGATATAGCTAATTTTAATGATTTAATACTTACCTGTCACTATTGCCAATTTCCCTCTTTCCATCCCACTCTGATATCCCACAAGTAGGCTGTGTCCTTGAAAAGAGATGAGGACTGCTGTGTATGGGCCTGTGATATGGGTTAACAGAGTGGGTCCATCTTCTGCTTTGTTGACTTTCGAGTAATCTGTGGAAGTTACCTCATGGAAGGATGAATTCTGTTTGGTAATTTCTGTCTGACAAAGTGTAAACTATGCAGTAGTGACAAGTAAGTATTACATCATTAAAATTAGTTACTCACCCCACCCCTCATCCACACAAAACACCTCTACATATCTGAAGAACTAATCTCTCTCTCTCTCTCTCTCTCTCTCTCTATATATATATATATATATATATATATATATATATATATATATATATATAAAGACTTGTTTGTCCTTTCAATAATTATTATGGGATGTATCTTATGAAAATGACATTTAACCTTCTTGTACTATACTGAGAGCTTTGAGTGCATATTGTAACATGGTGTTGTTTGGTTGCAAGTTTGCCAGCTTAATTTAATTGTTACTGGAAAACTTGGGACATGATATTGAAAGTAGTGTATTTTGACAATCCATGTGATATCACATTTTGATAAAAATAATTGTAAAAATGTGCATAAAAATATCTTTAAAAGAACTTTTAATTAAAAAAAAAGTATTTTAGAGTTCAGAGTGGTGGAACATGTTTTGAGTCTATCAGCTATGATTTAGGTTTCATGATCAACATTTCAGGTTTCATTAATTTGTATTAAATTATTAATTTATATTAATTATTAATTTAAGTTAATGTATTAGTTTATATTAATTTATTCATTTATATTATGTTGAGTAGTTTATCCTGAAAATTTTCACTACTACAATACATGTATGTTCTTGCAGGTAGGTTTTTTGGTTCTTTCTAAAACAAGACATGCAGTTTGTATATACATCTGTATCCCATTCTCACTATGAAGCACAAGATTCATGACTAAACCAACTTGTATTTTTTTTTTTTTTTTAAATTTACTTCACTATCTTCTTTAATTTTGTATTACTACTCTCTACAGTCTGTTTTCTTTTATCAGTTCTGGATTGGCTGTCATAAATTTCTAAAATCTGCCCAAATATGTTTTTGGACATTTGTTAACCACTATCTTATTTGTAATCTGATAGGAAATTTCCAGTGACAAAGTCGGTTTAGGATGCCAGCTTCTTGAAAAGGCCTCATTTTAATAGAATGTAAATAGACATCACAGACCAGATAATAGTTTTGTACATTGATATTTCTTTAGAAAAATAAGTTCATAATTCTAGCATCACACTTACATCATGTGAAATAAATTATTATAAACTGTTCTGTTCTCTGCATGTGAGAAACATTGTCAAATTCAAAATAAAAATGTACCAAGGGGACTTTCAATCAGAGCATCCAGTATCTGAGAAACACAAAGAACTTTCTTCTAATCACTATGTACAGTGATCTCAAAAAGAAATTTTTGATAGCACTTGCAAAAGAGTGCACAAGCATCATAAAATGCTTTCGAAAACCTGGATGATCAAAAACGGGAAAATTAATATCAATTAAATATAAAAGAAATAGATATATTTACATAGTATTCCTTATTTTCCTGCATCATAACATGATTCTTTGTCAAAACTCAATGGGTTTTCTTAATTTAAATAAATCATGAAACTATTACAAATGTCAAAGACAGTCTGTGGTAAGTTCATGTGGCAGTTATGAAGATTGTGGAAATAAACCACAGATTGAGGTTTTTCTATTTTTAGCCACAATTCTGACAAATAAGATCTTGCATTTTATTAGGGAAAATATATTGATATCACCAGGGGAAAATATATTGATACCACCACCAGTGTAATACATTTCAGTGGTAAACTAATTGTTCACTGGTGGAGAAATATTTCAAATACAAGTTTGGGAATAAATCAACACTAAAGCTTTTCATTTGCATTTTTTCAAGATATGTAAAGGTAGAAGAAAGGAATTGTTCCTTTCATACTTGGATAGGCAGAAATGAGACATTCTTAGGTCAGCATACACTGAAGTTAAAGTTTATTTATAAAACCTTTTTTCTTGCTGTGAGCATACTATGTAAAAAATAAGAACAATTCATTGGCAAAATTTAGTTTTCATTCTCAAAATTTTCCTGGTCACATGCTCCAAATTATAACAAGAATAACAGAAATGACAATTACAATAACAATGGCAAGTACGGTACTACTAGTGAAATAAAAAAATGGGTTGTAATAGTGCCATTTCTCCCACCCCCACCCTGTCACCACCCCTTCATATAAACTCATTGGTAACTAAGTGAATCTAAACCAAAATTTAGCAGTATGGAATGCTTACCATCTGAGTCACCAATTGTCCCTAAGTATATGAAATTTCCATTCACTTTTAAAACCTGTCGTTTTTATCATTATTGTGGAAATCCTGCTATCTGAAAGGAATCGCCCATCTCTGATCCAGGCTAACATGGGGCTAGATGCGTGCTGGATAATTTTGTTTATGTAGATTGGAAGGAATGGCAGTCAAGCTGGTGTACCCTCCCCCTCCAATCCAAATGTGTGAGAAACAACCAGAATGGTTCCTACATAACCAGGGAGGTCTAAAACTAGTACTCACAACAAATTTACAATTTCAGACTTCATGGAATTTGTTCATTTGTACACACAGTTAAAATCAAGGTTACAGAATAATTCCTATCCATGCAGTAACTATTTGAAATCATATTTCACTAAATATGTTGACTTTTCTTACTCAGTTTTGAGCTAACACTAATTCAATAGGAAAGGACAGTTCTTTATAGAATTTTGGGACAGCAAGAAATGACAGCATGTGAAAAATATGAAACATATCCAAAAGCAAGGTGGCAGCGTTTACCAAAATTTCTAAATGTGTACACAATATACAATAACCAAAATTTTTGCCTTTTAACCAAACTGATTCAAGACAGCTGACAACTATTTATATAGAAGCAGTTGACACTGTGCATGCTAAACTTCATTCAACTTGCAATAATTTCATTTGCTGTATGGTTTTTACATCTTATTATGACAATATTCAGTAAGACACATCTTTGTTGAACACAACTTCTTAAGATTGTTGTGATATTGTTTAGTACTACCACATATATGTGTGTTTTGAAAAAACGCAACATGATGCAATGCATGGGAATGTACATATGATGTTTCTCTAAGATCTACAATGACTAAAACTGCAAAGGTATACAAACTTTAAATGATGTGAAAATGATCCATACCTTATAGAAAGAATTGCCAGAAGAATCATACTCAAACATTGTCTTAAGCAGAGATGTAGAAATATGTAATTTAATTTGAATGGGTAGTTCCAATATCAATGACAGCCATGTTGATGTTTATTTGCACATTTATTGACTTTGTAAATGTTTACTGGTAGTAAATGAAATTAAGCTGTTTACATATGTAAATGTTACAGCCTTATTCAGAAGTATTGTACCTTTTTCCCATGAAAGTGTATTGTATTAGCCTAATTTAGGTATGATTCATCACAACTTTGTTTTGCCAATTATGATGTTTTTTTTATATGTTCTTTGTTAAAATTGATTTTGATGTAGTTTCTAAGGTAACAGAGGTTACATCAACTACATCTAAGGCAAAACAAATTTGAAACCATGATACATCCATGTTATATCCAAATTTGTGTTATAATGATGTGTATTTTAGTGGGTTTCCACTGTACAGTGTAGTTTCAACACAGAACATATTTCTAAATTTCAAATATTTGACTGACTTATTGGACATTAAAGAAGAGTAATGTTTGAATACTGTTTGGTTATGAAGATACTTTAATAAATACAGTAAAACCTGTTATGAGAGACCGCCCCTTCTGCCAACAACAAATGGTCTCTCAAGACAGGTGGTCTGTCATAACAGGTATGTACAAAAAAGACCAATTTCTAAGGTCAAGTTTCAGAACAGTTTAAAGAAAAATAACCACAATTACTGCACATATATTCGATTCTTTATTAAATAGTTCTTACTAAAATATTGTATGAATTCATCTGAAAACAAAATTATACAGCAACAAAGATATACTTAGATTTGAAGATCACATGTACATGTAGTAGTATATGAAAATCATTTCTGATTTACTTCTTTTCTCTTAAAATACCCTAAATTTGTTTTACTGACATTTAAACCGCTATTTTGCAATTGGTCTGCTCCTTTTCGCTTCTTTCAGTTACAATAATTATTTTCTACAGCGTTAAAATTTGTCTCTTTTTAGTTGGAGGTACTTCATTGTTATTAAGGTACTAGTTGTTAATATCATTTAAAGACAGTTTTGACTAGGATTTGGGGAAATATGAAAATTCTATACATGTACATTGCATATCTAACAATTAATGAAATAAAAAGAAACAGCTATCTCATCCAGAACCAGAATCATTTACTTACAGACAAAAGTCAACAGCTTAATTCAAAGAAGACATGCACTCTATAAACAAAGTGTATAACCCGGTCGCACCAACTTGAATAGATGACAGCTTGGTAATTGGAACGTAATCACTGTAGTATTGGGGGGAAAAAAAGGAACAAACATCACAAGCCTTTAACACTATCAATCGAAAACCCACAAACAATTCTCACTTGCTGGTTTAATAGATAAAATCTTATTCAGCCCCAGGCAATATGGATTAACTCCAGAGACAAAACAAAATACGCGACCACTGCCTTAATTTCAGCACTACAATGGCAATTCATGACATTCCCGGTTTTGGGGGGTTTTTGGTTTTTGTTTTTGGTTTTTGTTCTTTTTATGTTGTTTTTTATCAGAACAATACTTACTATTCAAACGGCCGTTGTTACAAATGATTCAGTAAAGATCAGTGGTGTCTGTCTCTGTTCTCGCGCTAGAGTCGTTCATAGGGATACTGAGTCTTACACGTACATGTGAGCGTTAGCAACAAAAAGGCCGGGAACCAGGCTAAGTGCTGGAATAATCTACATTTATTTCAGTCTAGTTCACAATAGAAAAATTTAAACACTATAAGCTTACCCAAAATATTTCAGATATTGGTAGCCAGTCTATTTTTTTGTTGTGGTGGGGTTGTTTTTGGGAGGGGGGAGTTTTTTTAGAACGGTGTAATTGTTACAGGGATTAAATAAAGGTTGGCAGAGTTTAATACTGTTTTTACAATGCGGTCGTTTATAGCAGTGGTGAAATGCATTTTTTGCCAAGACATCGTGGTCCCTGGTTGCGTTCAGCAGGTGGTTGCTCACGACAGGGCATTTATATAATAAAATTGATCCATGCATTACGATTGTGGTCGGAAATGACAGGTGGTCACTCATAGCAGAGGTCGCTCATAACAGGTTTTACTGTACTGTAAGATTTTTTAAATTCAAACCATTAATGAGTACTGTTATTACAGCACTCACTCACTATAAGGTTCATCATTATAACATGGTTCTTTGTTTTAAGGCATGTATGGTGTTGGATTTCATTTTATTTATTTAGTGTTGTTGTTGTTGTTGTTGTAGGGTTTAACACCATTTTTCAGCACAAGATAGGCTATACATGGCAGCCAGTATAAATGGTGGAGGAAGAAATCTGGAAAATCCCAGAAAGAACCACTGACCCACGAGAAGCTACTGGCAAGCTTTCTCACATACCCACATTGGCTGAACCCATATTTAGTATTAAAATTATATGTATCATGTATTTCATTAAAAGGTTGTCTCACTAAAAATGGTCTGCTAATGAGGGAATGCAGTATGGTGTGCGTAATTATAAAGCAGCCTCACTATAAGACAGTAGATGCTATGGCGTCCATGGAGAGCACTATTATGAAGGAATAAAGTACTGTGATGTGCCAGGACATGCAACAGATTCATTCGTCTGTGTGAAACATTTAACAGGCTTCAGTTGTAATAATGCCTAAATTAAACATAAAGAGAAAGTCTGTCCTCAGCAACTACAAGGATTCTTTCCTCGAAAACTTGAATACTGCAAATTATGAGAAACACTATATTAGCATTTGATATTCTTTTAGAACTATGTTAAAATATACTAATTAAAATTGTGCTTGTGATTCATTTGATATTACTTCGTTATTAGCAAGAGCACTGTAGCAAAATTGTTAGTTATGACACCAAGTCCCATTAAAATCTGACAGACACTGATTATATAACATTAGGACTTGCAATAAAGGGTTGAAGAATTGCACACTTCTGTGTGAAGGACATTTTTCCCCTACTTGAGGTATTCAACTCTTGCCTAAATCAAAGACATCTGTATATATTCTTGGTCTGTGTGAGACATTCTTAGATTGTAATATCAATGGCAGCATAATTGTTATTAAAGGATATCGGTATGAACCAAATCAAGGGGAATTATTCTCAATGTTGCAAACTCCAGAATATAAGAAAGAAGACATAATCTGAAAACTGACACTATTGAAATACAGCACATGGATAGAAGTAATCTTGATATGCATAAAACCTGTTTTTAATTGGATTACCTAGAACAACAACAATAATAATAATAACAATATAATATAATATAATATAATATATATTAGTAATAATAATAAATTTATGTAAGATCAGCAAATAACAGAAGTAGTAATACATATAGCACATATAAAAATATCACATAATATTGACACAGCGCATATGTAAAAACAGTTGTAAAATGAACATAAAAATATGTGGTCCATCAAGGATATTACCCTGAAAGTTTATAAAAGCTTATTTTAAATGGAGTTCTGAGGAATCTAGATTTTGGAGCAGGGTACATTTTGCAACTTAAAATTATATATTCGACTAGGCTAAGAAATTTTTGTTAAGTATTAAAACGTAAAAACTGATTTCAGAATTAAAACATCAGTAAAAGCCACTTTATTCTAATAAAATATGATTAACTTTCTTCTCCTGATCTGCTTTCTTTTAAAAGGTATGACATTTGCTATTTGGAATAATTTGTATATCTTTGGATGGCAGTATAAAAGAAATCATCAAAGCTATGCTACTAAGACATGGTGTAACAAAGTTAAATTGACTACTCCTTGTGGCAAATAGGTGGTGATCACTAATTTTACAAACTCTTTGGCATATGTATGATGAACATTTATCATTTTTATAAACAAAATATATATGAGCATGGTTTAATCATAATTGTTTCACTGTGTTCTCAACTTTGAGCAATTTCACATTTTCAGGTTCATACTGTCAGATATTTGAGCTGGGTTCGTGGTTACTTTTGAAACTTACAGTTTTATTCTGTGATAATTAGAGTTTGTTTTTGATATTTTTACAAATTCCAGCATGTCACAAATAACAGGAATAGCCAAAATTAAGAACTTATAAAACAAAATATTTTTTCTAGTATTGAGTGATCAACATTTACCTTGTATAAAGAAAAACCTTTAACCTGGCACTTACATCCTTTAGTATACTGTTGACTGTGCATTTGCCCAAGCATGTTGTTTATGGAGACCTGAGTAATGAATACACTTTTGAGATTTGACTATGTGGCCATTACAGGCTAGTTTGAATTTTTTGATGTTTTTCGTTTCACTTTTTGCTTCAGTCCAGAAAGGATATGTTCTGCCTCACCGTATCATACTAATTTGTTGCCAGTGAGCCAAAGATAGCAGGTTTCTAATTGTCAGGCTTTTTATGTTTTAAATTTAATCATGATCTGAAGTGAGAAACATAATGGCAATGCCCTCTGCAGATAACAAAAGCTTACAGTCTGAGCCTATGCAAGTTACCATATCATTCACATAAAATAGAAACAGAATTGGTCCCAAAATAGTACCTTGATATACACTACATGATATTGTCAAATGTCTGGATTCTGTATTGTTATCACTGGCAGTTTTGTGTCTGTTTCTTAGATATGATTCAAGCCAGTTAACAGATATAACACCTAATCCTAACAATGTTTTGCATAATATTTATAATTTGATGAGTTTAAAGCATCTTGTAAGTTGAGCATGATCATTCCAGGGTTGAAACCTTCAGATATCTAAACCATAATATGATCAAAAAGTTGTATTAGCTCTTTCTTGAACCTTGCACACAATGCTGAGTACAGTAAACCTAAAGGCATGTAATTGTTTGTATCATCTTACTACCCTTTTTGTAATGGAGGTGTACCCTAGCTAGTTTCAGTTCATCAGGCACAACATCTTACAATATAAATAAGTTAACACTACAAGTGATTGGAATCATCAAAACACTGGCATCATCTTTTATAAACCTTGCTGGGATATTGTCTGGTTTCCTAATTCTAAAGTTGAGTGGATAGAAATTTTTGAAAATTAAATACTAAGTTCTGTTGATGTAGTAATGAAAAATTAAATGCTGTGATAATGAAATACTAAATGCTGTGGGTGTACATGATAATGAAATATGAAATGCTATGGGTGTACATGATAATGAAATAATAAATGGTATGGGTGTACATGATAATTAAATACTAAATGATATGGGTGTACATGATAATGAAATGCTAAATGATGTGGGTGTACATGATAATGAAATACTAAATGCAGTGGGTGTACATGATAATGAAATACTATATACTATGGGTGTACATGATAATGAAATACTAAATGCTATGGGTGTACATGATAATGAAATACTAAATGCGGTGGGTGTACATGATAATGAAATACTAAATGTTATTGGTGTACATGATAATGAAATACTAAATGCTATGGGTATACATGATAATGAAATAGTAAATGCTATGGGTGTACATGATAATGAAATAGTAAATGTTATGGGTGTACATGATAATGAAATACTAAATGATGTGGGTGCACATGATAATGCTATGGGTGTACATGATAATGAAATACTAAATGTTATGGGTGTACATGATAATGAAATACTAAATGCTATGGGTATACATGATAATGAAATACTAAATGCTATGGGTATACATGATAATGAAATAATAAATGTTATTGGTGTACATGATAATGAAAATACTAAATGTTATGGGTGTACATGATAATTAAATGCTATGGGTGTACATGATAATTAAATACCAAATGCTGTGGGTTTACATGAGAATGAAATAATGACCTTCCAAAGGGATATGGATGTTGCAGGATCCAAATAGAGTGAATAATTGCCTTTCAAAGGTACAGTGTGACCCCGCTATAGCACACTCCGTTATAACATGAATTCAGATATAATACGGTCGTGGTGTGGCTCCCGAAATTTCATATACATATATTTTTCTCGTACACAAAATAAAATTCTTTCTTAAAAGTATGAAAAAACCCAAAAAATGTTTATTATCATTTTAGGGAAGAGATCGCATATGAATAATACAAGATGATTGTGGCTTGGCTACTTAAATTTTATATGCATTTTTCTCATACACTTAAAGATAGTGTTTTCTTCTTAAAAGTACGAAAAATAACATGTAAAAATTTATTCAGGAATCGCGCAGGGCTTCGCCAATGTCGCAAATTGCGATTTTTTTTTCCCTTATTGGTGGCAAAATATATCATCTGGCGATTTTTTTTTTTTTTTATTGCCGACATTGTTGGCTGTTTAAACTTGTATATGCAACCATTGGTTTGGAGTGGAGAAATTCAGAGGCCCCATGAATGAAAGTCGTAAAGTTGATATAAAATGCACTCAAATTTATCTATTGTTACATAAACAAAGTCTTTGTCCATATTGACAAACCATCTTAACAGTGTATTGTTATATTATAATCCGCTTATGTTGACATCTAGAATGTGTACTGTATGTTTTGAGATATCCGCTTTTTTTTCCTTCAAATTTACATTTCTGGTAGCGGCGATCAACGGGACAGGGCATTATCTCATAATCTTTCGTCGGATATTCAGCCGCTCACTAGTAATTAATATATTTACATAGACTGATATTTGTGTGTGGATGGTAAGTAAAATTCCTCTTCTTTTCACTCAGAATTAAATCCTTCAGAACATTCACATTTTCTGTAGTAATCCCTGTCATTAGACCAGAAGACCGGCGTCTCTATCGTCGATTGACTCTTTCTTTAAATTAAATTTAAAAAGGGTCTCACTTGTCTACTCAACAGGTAGGGAGGAACAGTAACTACAATTGACCATACGACGGCCAATTAATTTTTTTTTAAAATGTACGCAGATAAAAATAGTAGCTGAAATTTCAAAGAAAACATTACCTTTGAAGTACCGATTGTTATGAAAATGTACTAAGCAAATGGGAAAAAAATCAGTCTCAATCATGCAATACAATTTTTTGATGTTGCCACCACAATATGAAACGGACATTTGTTTGGTTCTCCAAAGCTGTCCTTAAGCGGTGACTTCAATAACGCATGCACCCTTCATCAAAGAAAGCCGACTACAATCTTCAATAAAAACAGAGAATTTTTCTTCAAAGGAAGTCAGTACCGAACTTTAATAAAAACAATGGAATCTGGTGGATTGTTTCATTTTCCAACGTGACTGGAACATTTTTACTGTGCCGTTAAAGTTTCCTTTTCACAGGAAAAAAGTTTATGCTTACGAACTCTACCGACGGCACTTAAAACGGAAACTTTTACCAACTTTGGATGTAATGACAAGTAAATGTGCTTCATCATTCGTTACGTGACTGTGCTATTTTTTTCCACTGAATTCAGACCTATATGACTTGTGACAAAATTATTGAATATTTTAAATCTGTGTGTCTGCATATTTTCGATGGAATTACTTGTATTGTGGATTCAACATATGTGGCATGATTCGCGGGCGAGTACACGGTGTTGATAATTTATATATTGCTATGCATTAGACATGTATATATAAACAGTATACACGTATATGTACCAATGCGTGGTTCTCTGAATAAAGTAAAATATTATATATGCCTTTTCTGTTTTCACTACAGGTGTATTTCTCATTTAATATGCATCGATTTAAGATGATAACTGTGCCAATGACGCACATGATTTTGTGCCCGCATTTATTACCTATCCCTACCCCCGCGCACATTTTTCGGATACATGCATCATTTTCTTCTGCTAACTGACCTGGTTGCTTATAACACGGTTCGGTCTATAACACGGTCGGGTTCTATGGCTCCCAACTACCGTGTTATAGCGGGGTCACACTGTATGTGTAATCTCATTCCAAAGTAATGACAACCAGTTAATGAAACAGCTGGTTCTCAACGCCTACATGACCCTTACGACTTTTTACTATAGAATCACTCAAGTAAAGGAAACCTGACTGAACATAATGATACTGTTACAAGCCAGGGGTCTTTGCTTGACCGAGCGGTGTCAAACCCTGGCGCAATTCCTGCTAGAAGTCATAAGTTTACCCCAGATTTCCAAAGACTTCTATACAACATCAGTTGTAAATTAGAAAGCCAGACGTGTCCATTTTATACATGAATTTTACTCTAATCAATGCAAGACCACAGATCTACCAACTTGTCATATATCTGTCAACTGCACATCTGCATAATTTCTCTTCATCCACTTTCCGTACCATCAGCAGTTCACGCCGTAGAAACACTACAACTATTCCCTATCACAGGGAACTATTTTAGCTACGCCACCTTAGGCCAGTCAATCTATGGTTTCAAGACACATTACGTCAGTACAACTTCATCACATTTGCCACCATGGCGACATAAACGGTATCTGCCGAGTCCCTTCATGCTTATTCCATTGTGTAATTTACCGATTTCCTACTGTAAATACTGCCACTGCAGTCACAACACCAAGGTACACCACTAGATTTTATTAGGGACTACATTATTCCAGGGACAGTCATGCGGTTTGGTCTGAATTCACTACTAATTGACCATGGCATCATGGAAACTCACTAACACTTTCTCTCTGTGATGTTTGCTCCTAGTAATTGGCTAATTATTTCAGGCTAAGGAATATTTCCATTGCACCGAATTCCAATAATCAAACAAGTAATCACACAAATCTAAGAATTCCTTAAACGGGGCGCCATAACCAAATGCGCATCTCCAAAATTTATTACAATACTAATCAACGAGAAAATGTAATTGAAGTTTGTGATGCAATAAGCAGTCACTCTCCTGTGTGTATAATGAAACATTAGCCTAAATTCACCATTAACTGATATTGGGATTTCTGAAACTTTACATGAAAAACATTTTCATAGGATCTCACTTTGATGACTTTTAATGATAATATGTATTATTCCAGAAGTTATTGTTGAATTGGAAAATGATCTTTTTAATGGTATGTATAATAATTAAAAACTAAATTCCATTCATAACACAAAGAACTATGGCAACAATGGATACACAGCAAGTATTGGCCCTTTCCCCGCAATGCATCTTATTCTAAAAAAGTTTTTAAATGTTTTCTTACGCAGATGCTTAGTTGTCTTCATCCAATTTTTGTCAGCCTATTAATCGAAAACTTCATGGATAATTCTATTCATTTTAGTAGATGCAACATCATCAGTGTGTATCATCTTTACTAGACAGACTTTATAGTTATTTCCAGAAAAAGCTTTTTTTATCAAGAAACCAATCGTCGATGAGGCCTTCTGCAATTACAATGTATGTATAGGTAAGAGGTTTGACTATTCATTGATGACACAGGAAATATAACAGAATGTAGGCAAATAACTAAGGAGAATTTTGAATAAAATCACCAGAGGAATGCTGTTTTGTGTTGGTGATGTGTATAAAGTAGAAGTACCACACTGACTTGGTGACATCAAAATTTTTTTTGATGATGGTCTTCCCTCTTAACTGTGTCAAAATTCTGAGAATTTCTTTGGATCCTTTATATTAATTTATTCCACATGGCGTAACAGATATACCTATGCATATGTGGCTGAATGAGGAAATAATTATGCAGTTTTTCAAATATACCTTAATACTGGATGAACCCTAAAGGGTCAAGTACATTTGAAAAACTGTTCATATATTTTTCTATACAGCTAGAAAACATGGATATACCTGATTTAATCTGTAATACAAATATTAAAGAAATGTTAAAAATGCCTTGTTTGCATGCTAGATGAACAGTAAGATTTTGAATTGTATATTGTTCTCTACTTCCCCAGAAAGATAATGGACCATTTTAATTTTGATGTACGCCCACAGGTTTAATTGGCATAGACATCATACATTGTTGTGCAATATATAGATCACAACATGAAATACTGGTATACATGACAAAGTAATGCTGAAAAGTTGCAGAAGCCATTTTCCACCATCATCAGTAGATGCAGATTTGTGGGTATAATTAATCAAGAGTTATCAATCTTATGGACTGCTTAGAAATATTTTAAGACCTGATAGGTGATCCTACTACTATGAAGATCAGCGGAGGGAGAGAAAAAAAGTGCATGTATTCTTTTGTAACACCATGAGACCGTTTGTTGTCTGTTTGAATTTTATGTAACTTCTCTAGTCTACTAATTACTTTCTCATTTCATGAGTCAGCTTGATACTGGAATTTTCTTACAATGTCTGAACTGGGTGTTGACATCAGATCAAAGTTTCCTTGGTATTTAGGGTTAGTGCTATATTTATCAACAAGCCCTCTAATATCAACATGTTTTACAGGCTGTCAGCTGTAGTGTAAACATAATCGTACTACTTTAGTTAATTTTTAGAAGACAACTTATACATCAATTAACATGTGCATAGCAAATTTGTCTACTATAAAGTACTGACCTTGAAATTTGTGGGGGTGGGGGTGTTGCAATTTTCTTTCAAACAGGATTATTTTACAGTATACCATTGTGTGTACCAGGGTATGTTCAGAATTATCACAGTACAAAATTTTGCTTGGTAAACCAGCTCTGATTGATTGTGATGCATCAGTCTTATGGAGTGTATGAAAATCACTTATAGAACCTACCTGATGATTTTGTTTATCTTGAATAGATAGAAAAATGGATAAATACAGAATAAAGTAGATGCTCTTGGGATTTAATGTTAAATGCTTTGGAATATGTAAATTGCTCTTTGCAATATAAACCTTTTTAAAGATGTTTTAGAAGAGAATTTTAATTTTCAATGTCCATTTTACTTTCACAGGATTGTAATTATTGTTTTCAGTTTCATTTTCATCACTCCTTTGTGTAAAAACTATTATTTAGGTTGAATAAAATGTGTCAGAAGATAAATGTATCTTTACCATTTATTTATGTATAACATTTATTACTCATTATCTCTGCAAGCATAGGGATATAAAATACTGAGGATTGTGCTGCCGTGCTGTTAAACTCTATAATACATACATACATACATACATACATACATACTCTCTCTGTCTGTCTGTATCTCTGTATTTTGAATACTTAATGCTGTTGACTGCCCTGCTAGCCTGGCATCTGAAAAGAGTAATACAAAGCACTACATTTACAAACAAATGTACACTTATCAGTACAGATTTCAAGAAATAATTAATTGGACTGAAACTCTATGGGAAAATTTTGTTAGTTGTGGAGTAAGCATGATTAATGGACTTACCATAAATACTCAAAACTCTAGTCAAACTGCAAACAACAGAGATCCTCATCTGCCTTAGCATAATGTGCCTGCAGATCGGGTGTATATTGTTTGTTGTACTGATTACTCCTAACAGTCTGCACAGACTCGGATCAGCCAGCGCATCTGTGCAGTTTGCAGTTGGTGAATGAGTATATATGGTAGTTCAAACTGTCAAAATTATGATCTAATCAGTGATCAAGTTTACATTACTTTAACATAGGACCTTTCTTATAAGTTGGTGGTAGTTATCATAAACAAACATTGTCATTGGAACTCTTGATCAGGTTCCTCATAAAAATAGTAATTACAAAAAACACTTGGAAACATGTAATTGGACAGAGATTATAATGGCGCTATTCAGACCAAAATGCAGGTCTCGTCTGTAGAGCATGCCACTTAACAGTCTTTGAGGCTGGTTTTGGGAAGTAGCACATTATATGGTACCACAGGCGCCCTCACATACAAGAATGTGCCCCCCTACCCCCCCCCCATACTTCTGCAGATGCTCCTATACGGTACTAAGTAAAGTTAGTAATTTTGTTCAAGTTTATATATGCATCATAATTCCATAACAGGCAAGAATCTTGAAGGGACTCTTTACATATTTTAATATATCTTGATATAGAAAACTAGATGAAAAAGGTCCTATCTTTGCATTCCTTATATGAAGTTATAGACTGTTTCCACTCTGGTGTTGGGCACTGAAGCAAAGATCATGTGGTTTATTGAGATAAAAAATGTAACCTACTTATGTCCCTACTGTAAACTCTAGGTACATGCATGAATGCCCATAGCACATTCAGAGAAAAACAAACATCTAGCATGTGTATCTGCAAAAGAAAACTATATTAGCATTTACCTGTAATCAGATATAAACAGGTTTTATTACCTTGAAAAGAGTCATTTAAAGATTGAAACACAGGTGTACAAAATATAATCAAGTGTATATAGTGAAAATAAATTACAGACCATGTGGTGCTTATTGACTCCATTCATTTCAAGTGCCCCACCACTAGTACCCAATGCTTTGAGTCATCATTCATGTCAGTCATAAGCTTAGATAAATGTAGGTTACTTCTTTGTTTCATACTAATTAAAAAAATGGTCCCACCTTCTTAATATCAAATCCTTGCTGTGATGTACTTTAAAATTGTATAATTAAGAGAAAGATGATAACTTTATTTGAAGCTATTTTGTGTTATATTGAATTTTTTTGTGTCAGAATTATTGAAGCTATTATGTGTTATACTGAATTTTCTTGTGTCAGAATTATTGTAGCTGTTTTGTGTTATATTGAATTTTCTTGTGTCAGAATTATTTAAAAATATGTAAAACCCTCTTTACAATAGTTGGGACATTTAGTAAATGCTTACAGTGTTACAGGATTTATGTGACCTGTGCGATGAATTTATTTCATGCTTCATTGACCATAGTTAATACTTTTACCTACAGTATAGCAAGTCTATAAGAACCAAGACTTTTCTTTGGCTATCCTGGATTTTGGGACTTAATTTTTCAGTAAGTCTTATGATGAAGAAAAAACTTGGTTGTTTGCATTTCAATCAAGTAAGCACCATTATGTCCAGAAAATAATAATCATCATTGTCATCATCATCATCATCATGAAAATAACAATAATAATAAAGATTATTTTTGTATAGAAAACATATTTCGACCTATCCTTTCAAATTTTGACCTTGCTCCACCTTGAAGTTAGAGCTTCATGCTTAGGTTCCCAAGAGTAATGACTGCCCCAAGGGACAAATGTTAGTTGGGTACCTTGTCATGCCCTATCAGTATATGGTTACAGGGTGTGATATTCAGTAGTTTTCACACTTTGACCCAGGGGCTCAATTCCATTTTGAGATAAAGATGGACCCCAAGGTCAAAGTTAGTTGCCTGCACAAATTTTTATTTTCATGATTAATAAGTGTATGTATGTCTGTTGGGTGGGGATCTCAGTAGTTCCCAAGTAATGACCCAGAGGCTTAGTCTGAGGGTTGTGGTGGACCGATATACAGTTTCTGTCGTACAACCTAGGGGTTTAGTTTCTTAGTGTAGAATATAAAACCCTTATGTAACACTGAGGGGTTCTCAAAGTGGCATGTGTCGATGGTTGCACCATTGATCACACATGTCAGTTATCAGACGTGTGAGACATACACAGTTATGCAAAATCACCCCTAATAATCTAACACCACCCCATGGACAAAATTAAACTTCAGTAAGTGTTCTTATAATCTACACCTATGCAATTATCATGGATCCAAGTTTCATGCATCTAGAATAATATTGTTGGAGGAGTTAGGAAATTACACATGTAGACTATACATTGTACATTAGATGCATTTTAGAACCATATAAAGAAACATGAAGAGTAAGGTAGATCGCATTAGTCTTAAAGGTATTGACCACGGGCTAAGTTCCAGAGTGTAGGGCTGAACCCCAGGGTCAATGTCAGTTGCATGTATACATTTTTTCTTTTCATGCCTAGTAAGGTTATATGGTTAGAGGATGGGTGACTTCCAACTAATGACCAAGGATTTAAGTCCATGTTGGTAGTGATGGATCACATAGTCAGTATCAGCAGCTGTATGCATAAATTTGTGTGGATCTCAATAGTTTCCAAGTTATGACCTAAGTGTGATGTTCACAGATGCAAGGATTGACACTGGGTTGCTATCATCTCATTATAGAAATGTTGTCCTTTTATGCCTGGTAAGTGTATATATAGTTAATATGGTGGGAATTACAACAGTTTCTTATATGTGACCCATGGTCTAAGTCCCTAAGGATAAGGATGAACCCCAGTGTCAGAGTCAGTTGCAACATGTGTGTATATGCCCAGTCAGTATGGGGCTTGCAATAGTTTACATGTTATAACTTGGGGCATAATTTATGATGAGTAGGGAATGATGCTCTGGGAATAACCAAGGGTTCTCATTTTGATATATATTTACACATTGGTCACATATATTGAGTCTAAGATCAATTGGGTGGGTTGTTTTTTTTTTTTTAACTCTACTAGTCTTAGATCAGAAGAGCTTAAGGGATGTTCTGTTGTCTGTTGTCCATCATCTATCATCCATTGTCCATCATCTGTCTGTTACCACAAGTTTGTCATTGCAACTCCCAAAAAACGTTTTGCAGAAATGCAACAAAAATGTACACACACATTCATCTGGTGTTTATTTGGTCATAAATGAAAATGGTGCTACTCAGATGTCCAGTATGGTCACCACAATGTCTGTCTTGAAAATCTTATCACCACAATGGCCCTTGAATATCTTGTTATCTCTGCATCTCCTAAATGGATGTAATATCAAAACTGGGTTCTGCTAAAAGACTTATTATGATATCTTCTTGGTCCTTATAATGTCTTCTTGGACCTTTACGAAAATTGAGCCATTTGATGTCCAATATCGCTGCCAAAGTGGCCATCTTGAAAATCTTGTTATTGTTACTTCTTCTGAATGGAAAGCCATATTGATGTGGGGTTTCACCTGAAGACTTTTTATGATATTTTGCTAGTTCTAAATGAAAATGGTACCAATATGCTATATAATATGCGTGCCACATTGGCCATCTTCAAAATCTTATTTTTACAACACCTCTGTTATGAATGCTTGTATCAACTTGGGGTCTTGACTAAAACACTTCTTACGATGTCTAGGTGGTTTCGATGAAAATGGTGTCACTCTGATGTTCAAAATGGCACCATCTTGAAAATCTTCTTATGGCTACTCCTAAATGGATGGCCATATGAACAGGGGGTAGTCACTAAAAGAATTTCTGTAATGAAGTTGGTCCTAAATAAAAATAGTGCTGATAAGACATCAAATATGGCCACCATGGCAGCCATTTTCAAATTCTTTTCACAACTCCACCTGAACTGAAAATCATATTGATATGGGGTTTTCACCAAAAGACTTCTTGTGATGTCTACTTGGTCATAAATGAAAATGGTGCTGATCTGAGGTCCAATATGTCTGCCACAGTGGCCATCTTGAAAATCTTTTTTCAATATTCCTCATAAATTTGAAGTCCTACTGAGATGGTGCTTTCACCAGAGGACTTCTTATGATGACTTTTGTGTAGTCTGTCCTAAAATAAAATGGTGCCAGTCTGATGTATAACATGGCTACCACAATGGCCAGCTTGAAAACCTTGTTATCACTCATATGACTGTGGAGTTTTCACTAATAAACTTCTTACAATGTTTTGTTGATCCTAAAATTAAAATAATGCTGATATGATGTCCAGGTTTGGCCATCTTGAAAATCTGTTCACACTCATCCTAAATGGAGTGTCATTTTGACATGGGTTTTTCATCTGAAGAGTTCTCATAGTGTCTAGTTGGTCCTTAATGAAAATTACTAACCATCAATATGGCCATCATGAAAATATTATTATTTTACTCCTCCCAGTGGATGGCTATATCAACATGGGGTTTTCACCAGTAGATTTATGATACCAAGCTGGTCCTAATGAAAATGGTGCTAGTTGTAAGTCCAATTTGGCTGACACATCAAAAACATCTTAACACCATTCTTCCTGCATGTATGATCATTATGACTTGGGGTTTTCACCAAAAATTGATGTCTTCTTTGTTCTTAACAAAATGCTAGTCAAATATCTGGTATGTCCTCCACAGCAGCTAATGTGAAACCTTATCACTGCAGAATCGGACAGTTCCAGTAATCACCAAGTTAAAAGGAAGAGATGGTCTTGTTCTTTTCACCAAGCAAAATGTCAGTCATTTAGAGATCCTTTTTAAAATGTTATTTTAGGTTTTCTATTTCATTTTTTAACAAGAGATGGAAGTCATAACCTTGTCGCTTTATGTCCAATCTTCCCCAGAGTTCATAGCATTTGCAATAGACCTTGGTATAATCAGGTCATATATTGATGGTGTCATAAAGTAGTGATTGAATCATTTTCATAGAGTTCATAGTATTGTAATATGTGTACACCTATGTATAATGAGGTCATTATATTCATGGTGTCATAATGCAGTCATGTCATTTTCACAGAGTTCATAGTATTATAATACACTTAGCTATAATCAGGTCATATATATTGATGGTGTCATAATATAGCGATCACATCATTTTCACAGAGTTCATAGCTTTGCAATACACCTGGGTATAATGTGGTCATAAGGTGTCATAGTGTAGTTGTTATTTTCACAGAGTTCATAGCATTGCATGACACCTAGGTGAAATGTGAAGTCATATGTTAATGATGTCATAATGTTATCATGTTATTTTGAGCTTCACAGAAAATATTTGTTTATAAGAGCAAAATTCTTGGCAATAAAACTATGGCAAAACTATGGCAAAAAATTCTGAAGGATGATCAGTCTTTGTTGTGGTCAAAGAAGATTAAAGCATTTAGAGACTGGGTTAACCTTCTTGCATGTAACCCTAAGGGTTGTTTTATTCTCGCTTGAAATTCCCTATCATACTCACTTACATATTGTTTGCCACAAGTGTGGCAGGTGAGACAGTAAATAACTGTCTAATTTAGTTACCTCTTAAATTGGAAGCCTATTTGAGGTTTGTATAAGTGCTTCTAAGGATTTTAGATTTATCCATTTTCATGCAACTTCTAGTAATGTAATCGGTTACTTTATTTGCAAAGGATTTAATCTTTAAACCAGGGTATTTACTTAAGAAAACAAGCTCATATTGTTGCTGCAAAAATGTGATCACTGTTCCTTCTAAACGAAAATGTGTATATTGACATGGTTTTCACTAGAAGAATGTGTATATTGACGTGGGGTTTTCACTAGAAGAATGTGTATATTGACGTGGGGTTTTCACTAGAAGAATGTGTATATTGACGTGGGGTTTTCACTAGATGACTTCCTCTGCTGTACAGCTGCTTCTGAATGACGATGCTGCTGCTCAGACATCCATTATGGCCACCATGGTGGACATCCTGAAAAGCTTCTTGTACTTTCTCCACCATAATTGATGGTCATATTGGCATAGGGTTTTCACCAAAGTGCTTCTTATCATATCTCCTTGGTTCTTCTTAGTGCTAAATGCAGATAGTGCCAATCTTTTATCAAATACGGCAGCAATGATTGCAGTTTTGAAAACATTATCTCTACACCATCAGAATGGATGGTCATATTGGAATGAGGTTTTCACCAAAAGTCTTCGATAATGCCTAGTTTGTCCTAAATGAAAATTATGCTGATCTGACATCCAGTTTGGCCACAACAGCAGCTAATTTGAAAATTTATTGCACAGGAATTAGCACTCTCAAATGAAAAAGAAGATATGTTCTTTTCAGCAAGTCCTGACATTTCTTTTAGGACAGTAGAGGTTCAATCTGTTCATAAGACTGCTTTTTTAACCATTGATATACAATAAAAAGATCAGTGCTATTTGGTTGGCATTCCAGTCATTTTCATGCCATTAGCACATTTGTTTGATACCTGGTCCATAAACACAATGTAAAACCCCAAATAATAGTATCTATATATCTATACTATAAATATAGTATAGATGCTACTACTTCATCATTTTTATTGATGTAATTTGAAACTCATGTGCCACCAATTAGTCATAAACAAACAAAATAAAAGCTGACAACTGAAGATGTTTGTTTTTCAAATTACTGAGATTTTTCACTATATTTAATTCACATTATTTAATTGTTTTTCCAGGTAACTACAAAGGTAACTCAGGGGTTTAATTTTAATTTTTTATCGTTTTGTGAGAGGTAAGGGATGTGTATTACTCCATACCATTCACTGGGTGCAATATGCCCATTGATCAGGTCACATGACTTAGTTCTAAATATAGCCACTGAGTCTCTTACAATCTTGGGTCATTCAAGGTTAGGAAAAAAAATCAATAAAGTAGGCCAGGATATTTCAATACTATGTGGTTCAGTTGCTATATGTAACACATCATTGATTGATTTGATATTAGGTTTTATTTAATCTTTGTATAGGTCTGACTGAGGAACAGGAAATACATACAGAGGAGAGAATTAGGGCATATGCTGCACACTTAAGTAAGTACAGTGTATGATGTATATTGTGTTTGTATGTAAATCTGTTTGGCTCATGTATGTATGTATCCTGCAATTTGCAACAGCCCTAACTACCTTGTACTGCTGTGAAATAACACATTTGACCAGCTTCACACATGTGGGCAAGACTAGAGATAACTGTATGGATTTGTTTTGATTACAGCATAAATAGTATGCCACAGACATTGCCAGAGCAGAAAACAGCATACCATTCATATTTCACATACAGCCCTCCCACACTACAAGACACTTTGTTATGACAGGGTTCCCATTATGAGGTGAGAAGAATCATGGATCCATTTCACTAAATTGTTGTAAAATTATATGTATAATATATTTCATTATAAAGTGGTCTCAATATAAGGCAGTATCCTTTATAGTTTTTGTGATAGTGTTGTAATGAAAGAGTGCTGTATAAGGTGGTCTCAGTATAAGGTGGTATACTGTATGGCTCCAGTTGACAGCATTATAATGAAAGAGTAGCCAGTAAGGTGGTCTCATTATAAGGTGGTATACTGTATGGCTCCAATTGACAGCATTATAATGAAAGAGTAGTCTGTAAGTTGGTCTTATTATAAGGTAATATGAATGGTTTCCATGACAGTACTGCAGTTATGGAGTGTTGTATAAGATGTTCTTGTTATACGGTGGGATATTGTATGGTTCCCTGGACAGTATTATAATGAGGGAGTACTGTATCATGTACTTAATTATAAGATAGTCCCATTATAAGGCAGTATTATGTAATAGTTCCATGGACAGCATTTTAATATATCAGTGTACTTCATCATAAGACAGTCTCACTTTTAGGCAGTATACCCCATGTATACTCTTACATCAGTAATATTTGCTCTGCTAGAATCTAAACAGCTGTTAAACATGGTATGTAAAGTAGTAGAATTAAGCTGTCCCACACAAACTTTGTCATGAACACGGGCACCTGCACATTGGGACAAGAGGGGCACTCCAACCCCACCCCTGATTTCTCCCCTAAACATGATTTGGCCTACATCCGTAAAACTTAAAAGCTGATCACTACATGTTTACCCCCCGACCAAAGAAAAAAAATTTGGTGGTAAGGGAATATTTAATGACTGAAGTGGAAACATTGTATTTTCACAAGTGTTAAAACTGCACATGGCAACAGAGAATGCTTCCATTTCACTGGTGAATTTTGTCCTTGTGTATGCTGAAAGAAAGTTTAGATTTTCTTGTTATTATGCATCTGAAAGAAGAAAACAATGAGTTGCCTGAATATTTTCTGTTCTGTCTGTACTAATGCTATTAACGCTGTACACAAGCAGCCAACATTACTGCAAACAAGTAGCATGATGTCCCATCCAGTCACATTATCCTGACACCAGGCTTACCAGTCCTAACACTAACATCTTAATGCTGAGCCCAGAGCAAGGCAGTTGCTAGTACCATTTTATGTTTTTGGTATGACTTGGCTGGGGTTCAAACCCATGACCTGCCACATCCAAGGCAGATGCTCTAAACACTTTGACCACCGGAGCTGTCTGTAGAAATTGTATTATAATTTAGGACAGGAAAGCTTTACAACTCTGTTTCCTATATCTAATGTTTTAAATATTATCCTTTGTTTAATTTTTTTTTTTTTTTTTTTTTTATGAAAATGGAAGTGAATATCTTGCACATGAACTTTCTTGAGGTGGGCGTGATATCACAGAGCAGTTAAATCCAACAGTCTTCAGATCACACAGACTGTGAATTCTGCGTTCTTTGGAAGCTACCAGTCTGGTTTGGTAACATCTAAACTTTAATTGTCATGTGTTTGGGCTTGAGTGTCATGAGAGGTAAATCTGCTAGATAACCAAGTATAGTATTATATTTATTCCAGATTTTTGCCTTTAAATTTGTATCATTTGTCATAAAGGTTACGAGGTATTTTGACAACAGGTGTTACAAAATTTTAATAGAAACAGGTTATGGTAATCTCCATCAGGTATAATTTTCATGATCAGATGATTCATGATGTGCCCATTAATCTAGTACTTAGAGAAATCTACTTGTAGTGGTCTGGAAATTGTTTTTAGGCATTTTGTTTTTACTAGCACCACATGTTTCACAATACAGTCATAAAGTACAGTGTAGGCACATTTTGTAGATCATCTGTTCATATTGTTGAGAATAAGAAGAAAAATGAATGAGTGAATGAATTAAATATGGAAAGTACATGATATCTAAGGGCAAATATATTTCCTAAATGGGAACTGAAAGTATTTCCAGAATTGATATTGCCACAGTGGCAGTATGACTTTCATTGCGAGTCTAGGGCTGGGCCAATGTGGGTACTTGAGAAAGCTGCCAGTAGCTTCTCATGGGTCGGTGGTTCTTTCCGGGCTTTTCCCAGGTTCTTCCTCCAACATTTATACTGGCCGCCATGTATAGCCTATATTGTCCTGAAAAATGGCATTAACCCCATGATAACAATAACAATAACAATGACTTTCATTGTCACCATGGCAATATCAATTTTTCTCACACTGATAAATTTCAGCACCCCATTATCAGATATAAAATAACAATAATAATAATAATAATAATAATAATAATAATAATAATAATAAAGACTTTCTTTTCATAGGGTAACCCAGTAAGTTTACAGAATCAATTGAATTAAAAATGTATTTGGACAGAGATGAATTTGGATGTTGTCAGCCTTTAGCTTGCTGAGGGAATGCTGAGAGAATCTGAATAAGGAAGCTCATGTAACTGACATGGTTATCTGTGATTGTGGTTCATTTAAAAGCCTTTCATTACCTGGGTTATTTATCAAATATGACAGAATGTTTAGAGTTACACTATGTCATAGTCAAGATATCATGTGATTGAAATATTACAGCTTCGTAAGACTTTCATTGCCTAATATGAAAGCCTAATAAACACTATGAAAAAATACTGGAATGGAGTGATGCAGAATTGAACCAAATGCAACGTTTTAGCTGATGATAACATACTTATAAATTATTTTTATGAACTGATACATACTATATATTGCAGTCCATTAGGCCCCAGTTATGCCTATAGGCCAAAAAGCAAACACATTTCTAATGATGAGGCAAAATCAACTATTCAGTCCTGGCTGAATAATCGGTGCATCTTGGCTGTACTAGATGTAACATTGTTAAAATGTACAGGTCAAAATATAACCTGGAAGAACATTTAGAATGCTAGGGCCCACTACTGATTCCGACTCTCTCTCTCTCTCTCTCTCTCTCTCTCTCTCTCTCTCTCTCTCTCTCTCTCTCTTCATGAATTATCTCCATTTTGTATTGGTCACAGTTTCAGGTTTATGTGTTCAGAATTTTGTAATGTCACAGTATCAATTATTATACACAGAAAACATGCTATGATCAAACTGCCCTCGCTGTCAAATGTCTGGATAATAAATGCATATTTAAAAACAGACATATACGGAAAATAAGCACACACTGGCATTTCTGTATTTAGGTAACAAAAATAAATGCATATATATGTGTACAAGAAAACAACATCTAATACATAAAATTTGCATCTCTGATGAATATATTCATTCCTTTGTAAGTTATTAACTGGGCTATAATTCGGTTTCCAGAACCATATTCTGTTGCAGACCTTCGCTATCTTAAATTTTATTTTCTTCAACCATCTATATCATATGCTTTTTTAAATCTTTTAATCAAACTTAAAAACAGAAACCTGATAAATGTATTTGATGTATTTTACCATAAACAGACACCACATTTAAAAACTATGTGCACATAACACTAATTTCCAAATAATTTAGCGTATAGGTCTGTTAGTCAGATTTTACGGTTCAGAGAAATAAATGGAAAGTCACTTCACATGTCTTGATAGAATGCAAGTCCATTGATGTCATGTAGAAAAATATATAAACCCAGTGATGTAGGAAGAAATTTTGGGTCACCACTAGGCCTGCTCCACCCTCACCCCCTTCCCACCCCCACCTACAGATGTGGTGATTGCTGTGCCTTGGCTAAACTCATTTGAACAGGTTCATAAACATATTTGAACAGGTTGAATGAGTTACAAACTTGTTTGAGCATAATTTAGCTCATTTGAACTAGAGCTTTTTATCTCCTGTTTGTGATACATATCATGATGCTTGGATGGTGATACAGTACATACAACAATATGTATCATACAGTTAGCATTCTATACAAAACATATGGTGATACAGTACATACAACAATATGTATCATACAGTTAGCAGACTATACAAAACATATGGTGATACAGTACATACAACAATATGTATCATACAGTTAGCAGACTATACATAACATATGGTGATACAGTACATACAACAATATGTATCATACAGTTAGCAGACTATACAAAACTGATGGTGATACAGTACATACAACAATATGTATCATACAGTTAGCAGACTATACAAAACATATGGTGATACAGTACATACAACAATATGTATCATACAGTTAGCAGACTATACAAAACATATGGTGATACTTTGTTTTTGTTGTTGTTATAGGGTTTAATGCCATTTTTCAGCACAAGATAGGCTATACATGGCGGCCAGTATTAATGGTGGAGGAAGAACCCGGGAGAACCCGGAAAGAACCACCGACCCACGAGAAGATACCGGCAAGCTTTCTCACATAACCACATTGACCAAGCCCGAGACTTGAACCCACGCAGACAGAGGTGAGATGGCAGTGATCCATAACGGTGAGTGCTTTAGACCACTCGGCCACTCGGGGCCCCCATATTGTGACAGTACATACAACAATATGTATCATACAGTTAGCAGACTATACAAAACATATGGTGATACAGTACATACAACAATATGTATCATACAGTTAGCAGACTATACAAAACATATGGTGATACAGTACAAATCACATGACAGTCCCCTACATTGTCTCTTTGTCTTTGCATGCAGCGTATGTGTCCTGTGTTGTCATTTTGAGCAGGCAGGAATGTTGCTATTAGATTCTACATATGGTTTAGTTAACTGTTTGATGCCTTTATTATTATTTGACCCCTGAAACCCATAATATTTCCAGATAGAAGCCTAAAATAAGTGGAGGAGTTTAGATTCACCATTTGGTCTTAACAAATCATTATGTGATCAGAAGTTTAATTTTTTTTTAAATATTATTTTTAACAACCTGTAGTTATGAATGATAATTGATAAATTTAAAACTATAAATGTTCAAAATATGATTCAGTTATTATTTTAAGTAACCATGTCTGACTTAAAATTATCATAATGTGTGGTCACTAAGACCAGTGGTTTCTCTTGCTGAATAGGGAACCAATGTGATGCCTAATGTCCACCAGAAGGTTTGATTTGGTTTGGTGGGTTTAACGCTGTTTTAAAGCACATGATAGGCTGTAAATGGTGGCCAGTATATGTAGTGTAAGAAGGAATTGAGTACACCCTTAGACCACTGACCAACAGAAAGCTACTGGCAAACTTCTCACATACCCATGTTGACTGAGTCAGGACTAAAACCCAGTGATCTGCAAAGGCAAGAACCTTAGACCACTCAGCCACACTGTGCCCTGACTACCAGATGGATGATTGTCCCAAAAGAGATAACAAGATTAAAATCTGTAATACGTTTTTTGAAGAGACATTAAAACTCTTGAATTTTATTTTCTCAACTTGTATTGCTTTGTACCATAATTATACAATAGGTGCTATAAATTGATGTATTATAACAGACATGAAGTAATATGTTTTGAGATATATTGGCAGAATTGCCAATATAGATTTAGCATGGTGTCACAGAAAATATCAATCTGAATTGACGAATTGTTACATCACTAGTTTCAGCGAGATTAGAGCTTATTTGAGTGAATTAAAAACCTGTTTAAATCTTAAATGAGTATGTAACTTGCTTTAATGAGTTCATAACTTGTTTGTACAGTCTAGTTTGAATGAGTTCATAACTTGTTTGTACAGTCTAGTTTTATGAATTTGCAATTCATCCTGAAGAGAATAAATAATTTGAACATTTTAACATTCAACTGAAATTTAAATTTATTCAGAAGAGACTCTAACTTATTCACATCAGTTATGAAGTTGTAAAAATGGATTAAAAACTTGTTCAAACCACAGAGGCACGTATCATTGCTTAGAATTTACCTGTCATACATGTACTATATAATAAATGCAGAGGAAGACACTTCTCTCCTTTCTCGTGTGACCTATTTAAGAATAAATGCTGATATTTCAAGCTACATTTTGCATAGCATAATAAATTTGGTACCAATGTTTAGGTCAGGCATTTGACTTTGTATGTGTATCCAAACTTTGGCTACTATAATACCTTTAAGGAATGCCAGACCATTTTCCCATGCGTCTGCTTGACATGGCCATGATCGCGCCAGCTTAATGTGCAAGAACAACGCGCTGAATGGAATACTGCCTTCTCATTGGCCAGCTGAAAATAAGTTATAAATAAATGCAGGATGTCATTTTCTTTTAACTAATGAGAGGTCACTATTCCATTCAGTGAGATTTCACTTGTATATTAAGCTGGCGTGATCATGGCCAAGTGTTTCAAACAAGATTCAAAGTTGTTCCATTGAGTTTACAAGCATGTTCAAATGAAATACAAGCTCATTTAAACAAATTACAAATCTGGTCAAGATGAAATTTTATTTTTTTGCCTTGAGTAGGTTTCATTCCCCTATACTACATGACTGTGGCATGATAAACTGCCACACTGCAGACATCGTAGCGATATGACTGAAAATTTTTTAAAGCTACGTTAAAAATCCAAATCACACACACACACACACCCTTCTCCTTTACCAGATATAGTTTGTATTGCTAATAATAGTAACAGACTATATGTTTTTACAAAAAATTTTAATAAAGTATATATCAAATGGCCCTTCAGAGCCATTTGATATACAAAGGACTCAGAGGCACCTCTAACTGAGGTACGTGATTAAAACTGATCTTCTCTTTACTTAATCTTAAATGAGACTTACATTGACTAATTTTTGGATAAGAGATGAGTAGACTTCATGCAGCCTTGTACACCCAACCCCACTTCACCCACCACCTCTGCATTTTCTCATGTGAGAAACTTTCTTCAAGCATTAATTTTATATCAGTGGAAGAGGAGTATTTATTACTTGACCACAGAGGTTTACCACAATAAGCACAATAAAAGTAAAGATTTTTTTTTTTTTTTTTGCTTCAATAATGTAATGTACAAACATGAAAAATAATGACTATGTAGCTGATGTCGACATTTCATGGACAAATGAAACTTATAAAATTTTGCTTCAATACAAAACGAGAAGTGGCATTTGGGGTTATTATTGCATTTTCTAAAATCAGCTGGTTTTGTGACTGCATGTAGGATTATTCCCTGGAGTTTATGTATATTTTTGGAATAATGTAGAATCAGAATGAAACATGTGGCAGTCCTTTGCACAGTTTAAGAGTGAAAGGTACCATTAAATTTGACAGGGCCGATTCTAGAGGTGAACATCGAGGGGTAAAAAGAACCCTCTATATTTGAAACATGGGGTTGGGCAATTGTCAAAAATATTGGGCCAATTCAGCAGTAAGTAAACAAAGAAAGGACTAACAAATTTTTTGCATCACTTTTTAACATTCTGTTGATCTTTTTGTTGAGTATTTTGAGAAATTAACCTGAATTCCATATATGCAGCAAAAACGAGCAAGTCTAGATAGCAACAAACTTCAGGTTCCATTTGACAATGTGAGCCTTAATATGACCTCTCAGGATAAAATTCTTGGTGTATTCATAGATAACAATCTTACTTGTTCTATTCACATTAAACACATTTCAAAAAAGGTTAGTTCTTATCTTTGGCTACCGAGGAAAATCAAAACATACATTCCTCTTCAGTATAGGGTCATCTTTTATACAAGTTATATTCAGCCATATCGGGACTATTGTAATGTAATTTGGAGTAAATACCTCTAATTCAAACATAACAACACTTTTAAGACTCCAAAAGAGGGCTTACCATTTTATTCTAGATCAAAGTATAGACAGTTTCTCAGATGCAATGAATAATATAAAGATTTTAACAATACATGAAAGAATATTTCTTAGAAAGGCCAAATTGATGTATAAACTTTCCAGAAAAGCCATTCCTGTCTATCTAAGCAATATCTTTCAACAAAGAGATGCTGATGGTACTTCAAATTTAAGGTCCATAAGAAGTTAAAATTACATTATACCAAAGCCAAAGAATGAATTGTTTAAAAAAAGTTTTGAATATACTGGTCCACTGGTATGGAACAACATTCCCAGTGACATAAGGCAGGCTCCTAGCATTTCTTCTTTTCATAATCAATGTCTCAAATGGATGAAATCTTTAGACAATTGAACAGTTCTAGTACAATAAATACCGCCTGCTTTTCTGTAATTTTGCATCATTTTCACAGTTGAAATTTTCAATGCAGGATGATATTTTATATTTTATATATGTTTATGTATTCACAGATGGCTGTGCATGTGTTCCAGGCTTGATACTTTGACTTTTAAAATCACTTAATTATTTAGTGTCAAGCCAGATTCTTCACATCATGTTGTATATACTGAATATATTGTACATAACAGCTAGAAGGCCACAAGGTAGATTAGTTCTGTAACTAATTAAGTTACCATCTCTAAATAAAGTTTTTTTTATTATTATTATTATTATTATATTACTGCATAACCTTAATAAACACTGATTTGATAGAATAAATGTTTTCAAAATCCCAAGAGGGCAGAAAATTATACAGTTCAACTTCTAACCTTCATGCAGAAAGCAATTAATTCTTTCAAGTAGCTGAATGGTTTGTGGAAGATACGTAGTCCTCTGCAAATCCACTGTTCTTGTACAGAAAAATGGCCGGACAGTCGATGGAAGTTCAAAACCATTCAACTGGTATTGAGCCGCTGAAGCAAGGTACATAAAATCCAGGTGAAATAAATTAGTTCATTAAACACTCTTCATCAGCAACTTCCCCTTTTCTAGTGATTTCTGCTGAAAATATTTTCAGTTTGTTTATTCCTAATTTCCACTGCAAATCTGCAGCAAAACCTTTAATACTTTGTAAGCTCTAACTGAACTCTATGGCAAATCTTAGAAAATATTTTATCCTTTGATATTGACAGTAAACCTACAGAAAATATTTTCCCCAATTTCTTCTGCAGATCTGTTACAAGTTATTTTTCCGCAGAAAGGCATTTAGTTCCTGAAACATGTAACAAGTGTTTGTGATACATAATACCCATGGGGTCATTAGTTATACCCTACCAATCTCTAGAATATTTTTCCCTTTGGTAATACCCCAGGGGGTGAGAATGGATGCATCAGGGGCCAATTTTAGTTGAATATCTTAATTTGTATTGTCATGCTTGTTAAGTTTGCATATGGTTCTTAACTGAGGATCTCAGTAGTTTCTTTGTTACAACCCAGAAGCCACAACTTGATGGCTCAAAGCATGACCCAGGGGTCTCATTCATCAACAGATGACTTAGCACACATAGTCAGAATTATCACCTATGATAAAAGGAAGGTAACAGATGAATGATAATGGCATACTGAAGATCTCATCACACTTTTCATCTGTCACTCATCCTTACCTTCCTGCCCTTGATATCATGTCAAGAACATTAAGGACTTCTACCTGTAACATCCTTTATTTTAACTTCATGTTTAAAATAGATTTTCAAAAGCAAACCATGTATATAAAGTGCAAATAATCAATTGTTGTTGGTTGGATTTTTAATGGCACTTTTAAGACATTATTGGTGATGTGGTAGCTAAGTGCACTTCCCAAGGACATGCCAAAACAGCCAACTACATGTTGCCTGGAGTGGTTAACATTATCTTTATCGTATAACATAAAGTATGATGAAACTTGTTTTTTTTGGCAAATAGCAATGTGAATCAGGATCTTTACTTGCCATGGATATAAAATTTATAAAATTACTAAACATTTCTAAATGCGCACACAATCTTCAAGAAGTAGAATTTTACAATCCAGTATCTTAGCCAACTTTAATCAGAATGCCACTAATTATTTCATGGGTGTTTTTCCCACTCACGTTTTATTCTTGTCATACTTTTATTATACCATTTTCAGTTTTAAATGGTAAGACATGATCCTTGGTGTGCTTTTAAATGCAAAACATTTCAAAAGAATTTTAATTGTGACTGCCATATACATTCACTAATAAGCTGAGTCAGACTGCAAACAACAAAGATCCTAATCTGCCATTGCATAATGCACTTGCAAATCAGGATCTGTGTTGTTTGTTTTACTCCTTACTCCAAACATACTGCACAAACACAGATCTGCCAGCGCATTATGCAATGGTAGATCTGGGTTGGTGCAGTTTGCAGTTGATAAGGGAGTATATATGGTACATGTGGCATACCAAGCCTAAAGCAATTTTGTCCTAACATTAGTGAAGGCATTGTTTCAAAAATAGAACTGTGTACTCTGGGACCTTGCACTGACTAACAGGCATATGGATATTACAAACAAAACCAGGACTTCATAACTGTTGTAACAAATTGAACCAAAACATATGAAACAAACTATACTGCTTCAGCTCTTTGTTGATTAGTGTTGATCAGTGAATTGCCCAGTAATAAGTTAAGAAATTTAAACATTCAACCTTAACCAATTTTGTGGAGGATTATGTTTGTGATTGTACGTTAGACCTACTCTGATAAACAGTGTTTTACTATTCACCTGCCTGGATTATGTACATCGTTTAAACGTAATTGATTATATCATCTGTATGCCTGGACAGGTTGATGGTAGTGTTACTATTGGCTGTATGTCTGTCCATCTGTATGTGTGTTACATCTTGGTTAGGTTTTACATTTGGGTCATTTCATGCATGCATCACTGACCCACTATTTAACAAAATGACACTGCATTGCTTTAGAAAGGAGCTTGATTAGTCATTGCTTTAAAAAGGATCTTGACAAGTCATTGCTTTAAAAAGGAGCTTGACAAGTCATTGCTTTAAGAAGGAGCATGACAAGTCATAATTTGCTTTAAAAAGAATTTCCCAATGGCACATTGGTGAGCATGCCACATTCATGACCAGAAGGATCTGAACTCAGATTCGACCATTAGATCAGACCATGTCACCTATCATGGTATGCCCTTCAGCAACTGCCTCAGCACTAAATAACCTATTTGTGTTGCTGTGCTGTAAAACACCAAACCAAAGCATTGTTTAAAAAAAATGGTTCAATTATGCATGAATGTTTGAATAATCAGTTCTTCAGACAAAGGTTGGTCATCACAGAAAGTGTTCAGTGTTAAGCAACACCCCATGTATAGAAATGAATTAATAACTGTTATAAATTAAGATAGAAGACAGTTTAATATTTTCCTCACAGCTTCCTGGCTCTTTGGCTGACATATTTCCTCACAGTTACTTGGATGACATATTTCCTACTTGCTGACATACTTCCTGTTATTTAAATATGCTTACCATGGTTGTGTTCACATGCTAGCAGCATCTGTTCCCCACACCATATCACTGGATATAATTTAAGATGGTAGTGTGCAGTACAGTTTGCTGCATACATTTCATAGTTCTAAATTATATAATTAAAAACTTAATGCTTTTCAACATCATAGCTAATTATCAAGGTTTCAGATGCAGGAATCCAACAGCAATTTAGTTTTATATACTGTTGATTTAGACTAACTTGGACATTGCAGTATTAACCATGAAACATGATTGATTTTTGTGTCACTGTCAGATTCAGCAAAGCTATTTTAATAACTTAGGTATGCTACTCTGCCATCAAATTTTTCCCTTGTTAAATATGGAGTTATTTCCCTTACATGTAATGGCAATAAAGTAAGTACTATCTATGGTCGCTTATAAGTTGGGTCCAGCTGCAACAACATGGACCCAGATCTGGAACTATGCAGTTTCTTTAGAATAATCAGTAAAACAAACCACTTAGACTCATCAGTTGGTGTATTACATGACAGCAGATCTAGTCTATGTTATTTGCAGTTAGACCTTAAATGTGAGCATACATAAGAATTGATTCTGACCAGTAAATTGGTTCTGATATTGCAAGAAAATGATTTTGTCAGATGTTTGTTTTAATATGAATGACAATTTAATATTCATGAATACTCATGAGTATTAAATTAAATATATTTCTCCAGATAGATTAAGATTTATGACTTAAGATTTAGTCATCATCTGCCTTTGACTATCAATGCTTGTGTAAAGGCATTCTAATTAACAGAAGCTGTGTATATACTCAGAAATTCTGGTGGCACTTTTAACACATTTTTTCCAAAATTATATAAGGCAGCCAGATATTGGTGAAAGTTATTGTAAAAAGAAGGTATAAAATGCTGTAACAAAAAAGAAAATGATATATGATAGCATTTCACCCTATTGCCTCAGTGATTTTAAAACTCTATTTATTTATTGACAACAACAGTTGATCATTGTGCGATACCAGTCAAGACTGATAGTAAAGTTTTATTTGCTTTGGTCCCCAAACTTGTTGGAGGATAATAATAAAGGGTAGTTGTTAGTTGGATCTTTTTCTTTTTGATTTGGGCATACCAATACATATCTTATTCTATGTTGTTAGTTGGATATCTTATTCTATGTTGTTAGTTGGATTGTTTTCTTTTTGATTTGGGCATATCAGTACGTTATCTTATTCAATGTTGTTAGTTGGATCTTTTTCTTTTTGATTTGGGGATATCAATACATATCTTATTCTATGTTGATAGTTGGATCTTTTTTTTTGATTTGGGCATATCAATCATATCTTATTCTATGTTGTTAGTTGGATTGTTTTCTTTTTGATTTGGGGATATCAATACATATCTTATTCTGTGTTGTTAGTTGGATCTTTTTCTTTTTGATTTGGGCATATCAATACGTATCTTATTCTATGTTGATAGTTGGATCTTTTTCTTTTTGATTTGGGCATATCAATCATATCTTATTTTGTGTTGTTAGTTGGATCTTTTTCTTTTTGATTTGGGGATATCAATACATATCTTATTCTATGTTGATAGTTGGATCTTTTTTTTTGATTTGGGCATGTCAATCATATCTTATTCTATGTTGTTAGTTGGATCTTTTGTTTGATTTGGGCATATCAATACATATCTTATTCTATGTTGTTAGTTGGATCTTTTTCTTTTTGATTTGGGCATATCAATCATATCTTATTCTATGTTGATAGTTGGATTGTTTTCTTTTTGATTTGGGCATAGCATATCAATACGTATCTTATTCTATGTTGTTAGTTGGATCTTTTTCTTTTTGATTTGGGCATATCAGTACGTATCTTATTCTATGTTGATAGTTGGATTGTTTTCTTTTTGATTTGGGCATATCAATACGTATCTTATTCTATGTTGATAGTTGGATCTTTTTCTTTTTGATTTGGGCATATCAATCATATCTTATTCTGTGTTGTTAGTTGGATCTTTTTCTTTTTGATTTGGGGATATCAATACATATCTTATTCTATGTTGATAGTTGGATCTTTTTTTTTGATTTGGGCATATCAATTATATCTTATTCTATGTTGTTAGTTGGATTGTTTTCTTTTTGATTTGGGCATATCAATACGTTTCTTATTCTGTGTTGTTAGTTGGATCTTTTTCTTTTTGATTTGGGCATATCAATACGTATCTTATTCTATGTTGATAGTTGGATCTTTTTCTTTTTGATTTGGGCATATCAATCATATCTTATTCTATGTTGTTAGTTGGATCTTTTGTTTGATTTGGGCATATCAATACATATCTTATTCTATGTTGTTAGTTGGATCTTTTTCTTTTTGATTTGGGCATATCAATCATATCTTATTCTATGTTGATAGTTGGATTGTTTTCTTTTTGATTTGGGCATATCAATACGTATCTTATTCTGTGTTGTTAGTTGGATCTTTTTCTTTTTGATTTGGGCATATCAGTACGTATCTTATTCTATGTTGATAGTTGGATTGTTTTCTTTTTGATTTGGGCATATCAGTACGTATCTTATTCTGTGTTGATAGTTGGATCTTTTTTTTTGATTTGGGCATATCAATCATATCTTATTCTATGTTGATAGTTGGATTGTTTTCTTTTTGATTTGGGCATATCAATACGTATCTTATTCTATGTTGATAGTTGGATTGTTTTCTTTTTGATTTGGGGATATCAGTATGTATCTTATTCTATGTTGATGGATGGATCTTTTGTTTGATTTGGTCATATCAATACATACCTTATTCTGTGTTGTTAGTTGGATCTTTTCTTTTTGATTTGGGCATATCAACACATATCTTATTCTATGTTGTTAGTTGGATCTTTTCTTTTTGATTTGGGCATATCAATCATATCTTATTCTAAAGGTCTGATCCTTCCTGACATGCCATCACATTTTTAAACGAACATAATGTGAGGGATTGGTTATTATCATGTCTGTAGTATAGATCCTGTGGCAATTGATCAATTATATTGGGGTTTTTTCCCCATTTTCTTTCATTTGCAAGACCAATGGTGAGTAGTAATCAAATATGTTTCTGAGAAGCAGATGTTTGAAATTTAGCATTCTAGATGTTCAGTAAAGATTCATGTTTCCCTTCTCTCTCCCCATTTAAGTAGCTCACTGTGACCCATATAACCTATGGGCAGTTGGGCTGTAGCAGGCTTTGTTCGTAACACCTGTATTGATTATCAAGGAAAGAAACAATGTGTGAACCTAATCACCTTTGATTTTAACTTCATTAAGAAGTTCATTTGACACTCTAATGAATAAACAAATCAATAACAGTTTAATGTAATGTCATTTAGATATCTTGTGTTGATATCCTTTTGCTCACAGTATGTGCTGGCTTATATATATATATATATATATATATATATATATATATATATATTCTGTGGCCTTTAACTATAATACTTTTTTGCAATGTCTAGTTGGTCCTAAATAAAAAAATGAAAATAGTGCTAATCTAAAATCCAGTACAGCTGCCATGATGATCATCCTGAAAAACTTGTTATTGCTTCTCCTGAACAGATAGTTGCATAGACATGGGATTTTCAGAATAAAAATAAAACGTTTTTATGATGTCTCAGTGGTCTTCAGTAAAAATAATTCAAAACAGACATCTAAATGTCAGCCATTTTGAAAATGTTGCTATTGCTACTTGTCCTAGATTAATGCTCAAGTTGACATGAGGTTTTCACCAAAGTCTGATGATGATGTCTAGATGACCCTGAACAATAATTGTGCCAATCTAACATTCAGTATGGCCACCACTGCAGCCGTCTGGAAAATTATATTATCACTACTCCTTCCACACACAAAACCCCCCATATCTACATGGGATTTTCACAGAACACTTCTGGTGGTGGTCATTTGGTCCTAAAATGAAAATAATGCTCATCTGACATCCATTGTGGTGGGCATTTTGAACATCTTGTCATTGCAGTTCCTCCTAAATGGGATGGTTATATTGACATGGGATTTTCACCAAAAGACTTAATCTGATATCTAGTTGGTCCTAAATGGAAATGGTGCTTATCATAAAACCAAAATTGCCACCATGAGGGCCATCTTGAACATTTTCTCATTGCTATTCTTCAGGAATATATGGTTATATAGATATGGGATTTGTACCAAAACACATTGTATCTTGTCTAGTTGGTTCTAAATGAAAATGGTGCAGATCTTAAATCCAGCATGGCCACAAGATGGTGTTATCACTCAGCAGTTAAAAGAATGGTCTCTCTTGGATTCTAGGAAATTATTTTTGGTCAGTAGAGCATCAGTCCCATTGAGGGACTCTTGTTTTTTATTTTTTTCTTGCCAACAATTACTTTTATATATAACCTATTGGAAAATGTACATCTGCAGTACTCACATTCTGAGAAATTTGAGCCACTGGTGCTAGTTACTGAGGGTCCATGAACTGCCATTTAAAGGGTCAAGGACATACTGGAAATGCATACAGAGATCTGATATGTACATACAGTGAGCTAATTGCTTTTGGTAGCATCAAATTAAATTATGTGATGAAACATTTTAAGCTTTTGATATTTTATATTTGCCAGTATATATATATATATATATATATATATATAAGCAGCCTTGACCCAGAACTTGCATAATGTGCTGGCCTATAAGGTTGTGCTGTTTCTAATAATAATATGAGTTATAATAATAATAATAATAATAATAATAATAATTAATATTATTATTATTATTATTATTATTATTATTAAAAAGGATACCTCAATTATCTCTCTTGAGGCCCTCAACTAAAATCTAAACTAAAACAACAACAAAAATAAAGTATTATCAGTAACATTAATCAAAGTATCATGATGCAAGTTTCTCTCCTCATGAAAAAAAAAAAACTTTTTTCAAGTAAATATATCTCCAAATACATAATAAAATACATTATGAAAGTAGGAGGATTTAAATGCATATATATTTTTGTTTCATCCCTCCAGCAACTGTGTTTTGAAATGGCTTTAAGCAAGAGCTTCATATATACAGTACATTGCAATTAATGATCACTTCTGCTTAGATATACCTTTAGGCTATTCTGCAAAAATGTGGTATGTAGTAACTGCATGCATTATTATACTTAGTCATAAAATATTAAGTACCAAAGTTGAGGCATTTATACTGATAAATTTGAAATGTAATATTGCAGTAAATACCAACTCAATCTTTAACTTGTAGCTTTCGCAATAGTTTGTTAATATGTAGGTTTGAAATATTGCATGTACATTTTTTTTAAGGATTTAACTGACTCAGCAGATTGAATGTGACCAGTGAGTTCCATATTTTACCCCCTGAATACTAACTTGCAGGGTTTTGGTAATTCTAAACTGTTAAATTTGATCTTAGATTATGGGGAGAAGACGTTTTGTAAAATAATGTAATATAATAATGTATTTTGTTTGGTACAGATCACAGCAAGAAAATGTTTCACCGGGGTGGGGTGGGGGGAGGGGCAGAGATTATTTTTTCAAAAAATTCAAGCCCTCTCCCATCTAAACATTTAATTAATGGTTGGTCTTTTATTGCAATTCATCACATGCAGTGCCAGTTACAGGACACTTTTCTACAGGTAGCTGTATGTAGTTAGCCGCCGCAGACATTAAAATGCCATAAACGTTTTAAAAGTTGAATTTTGAGAGAAAGGGTTCTTGAATTAGGAAGTGAAAGGTAATTCATCAAAAAGAAGGTCAGTCAAACCTTCTTGTAGTTGAGATAAACTTTCCATGTCAGCTACATCGGAAAGGGTACAAAAAAGCAAGACTCTTTACGTGTACACTCTTCATGTTTCACCAAAAGCCACACAACCATTGTGTTTAAATATATTCTTCATGTTTAGCCACAAGCCACACAACCAGTGTGTTTGAATATGTATTGTTAAAGTATAGCCACAAGCCCACAGAACCAGTGTTAAAATACACCCAGTGTACATGTTTAAAACATTCTGTTCATGTATGACCAGAGGCCGACACAACCAGTGCACATTTAAAATATATTGTTCATGAACAGCCAGAAGCCCACACAACCAACACACATTTAAAATATACTGTTCTGTATAGCTGCAAGCCCACACAACCATTGTGTTAAAATTTTATATCCGATTCCCACACAACCAATGCATGTGTTTAAAATATACAGTTCATGTATTTAAAATATACAGTTCATGTATGATCAGAAGCACACACAACCAGTGCATGTATACCAGGGCTGGAATAAGGTCCTTGTATGCTCTAGGTACTTCTTTTAAAAAAATGATTGACATTGACATGAGCCATGAAACCAGCCTATGTTTGGTGGTATGTTAAATACTGTATTTTAAAGAATAATGATGACTGTTTGGCTGAAAATAATTACTGGAAATAAATTAGCATAATTTCTCAGAAGGATGAGTAAATGATATGCAATAGTAAAAGGGTAGAAAAAACTTTGAATATCATAAAGCTGCAGACAAATCCAGATTTCTTGGTCAGCGCTCTGGCATTGGCTTTTGTAACTCTCAGCTAGATGAGTCATATCAGGCTCACTTAATGCCTCTTATTACCATAGATGATGCAACAATACATGGGCACGTTTTTATGCAGGAATGCATGTCATATGCAGATACTTTAAGCATGCACAGAATCAAAAGGTGTACTTCTAACAGCCTTGCTGAAATATCCGTATTAATTGTAAATTGTACAGTATTAGAAATATCCATGAAAAACATGATGTCATCATGAGCAGTCTACATTTTGCATAATTCCATATGTACTCTTTTTGTTAATTGTGAGGCAAAATAGCACAAATTATATATATTTAGAAATGTTGCCTTACATACAAAACTAAGAGAAATAAAGATAGAAACAAAAATTGAGGCAATTCCAGCACATGTGTAATTAGTGCTATATTGTAAAATACCAAGCTTGTATTTCACGAGATAAAGATAAAATTTGATTCCTGCATAATATGATAGGAATGTATAAGCAATGAGAAGATAAACACTCTGGTTTTTTATTGTACCAGTCTATTGCAGTTCAGTTTTTTATTGTACCAGTCTATTGCAGTTCATTTCCTTCAGGTTCAGTTAGATAGAAATGTTGGGGACCTGTACCTGCTTCAGCTCTTTCAACCATCCTTGACTGTATGTTCATATAAACCATTTCCAAAGTATACTAACTTATGGGAGAGTGTTGGTATTAACTAAAACTATATACATTGAAACTTCTCAAAACAGAATCCTCAGTATACCAGAATCCTCTCAATACCATTTTTTTTTTTGTCCCAAAGTTTCCCTTTTTTAATATCATTATTTTTTCCCAAGTAAACCAAACCTCTCAACTCCAATTCCAAAACAAATTTCTGCTAATTTAATGACTCATGCTGGAATGATACTATTCTTTTGTATACATAATCGCCTTTTTTTAATTAAACATTAGGGCTTTATGAACCAGGCATGTGGCCTTGCTTTATGTGTTATGCTATGCCAATGTAGTCCCACATAACTAAAAGTCAGATTCAGTCATCACATGCCCTAATGTTTTAGATCTAATGTAAAGATTAATTAATTTCATGATTGATGATTGCTATTTGGCTACAGCACAAAATTGGAGTCAGTAACACAGGCTGCATTTGTTCAAGAAAGATGTAAGAAACAACAGACAACCACGCCGCCTTTATGCCAGGCTTTTAAACCATGGACATTATGAATTATTCAGAGCATCTAAACATTGGGAAGAATCATTCATAACTGTAATTGACTTGTAGTAAAGTTATTAAAGTATCTCATTATTCATCAGATGTTTCTTTCGACAAGGACTGTACTTCTGTGTTGAGCAACTGTGTTTATTTATGTGACAAGATGTGATTTTCAGAGGGAACGTATATTTTCAGCTAATTCTTCATGAAATACATGTGTTAAAAAAAACACGGCTATCTTAATTTTGTACGCTATTTCACACAGACACTGATTACTCAATCTCTCTCTCTCTCTCTCTCACTTTTTTCTTATAAGCGCTTAGAAAAGGGATTTGCAAAAACCTGTAAACTTAACAATTCTCAAATGCTCGATGTACATGCTGTATCAAGCTTGCAGCTTTTTCATTTACTGTAGTCTTTTACATAATTACAGTAACAGGATTCAGAATATTTATTTGTTGCAAATATCTGACAAATTATGTTAAACATACGATCATCGCGAGATTGTTTCACATTGTCACATATATGTACATGACGATAAATTCCTAATGAAACCCGACATTCCGCACCGGATGCAATTATGTGGCATTTTTTCTTTAGGATACACCATGGCTACAAGAAACTGCGGTAGCTTACAAAGTTGAATTGATGCTTGTTTAAAATAAATTCTTTGAAATAAAATTTTTCTCATCAAAAGTCTGTTCACAAACATGTTTTTCAATTATTTTAAAGAATATTTTGTCATAAAGATCAGTAAATCAGCCTGAGGTGCAATATTATGCAATGCATGGTTGGTATGTACAACCAGTGGTGTGTAATGCATGGTACAAACAATTCTCATCAGTAAATCAGTCAGAGGTACAATGTTGTGTAATGCATGGTACAACTAATTCTCATCAGTATATCAGTCTGAGGTACAATGTTTTGTGTAATGCATGGCGCATTCAATTCTTATAAGTAAATCAGTCAGAGGTACAATGTTGTGTAATGCATGGTACAACCAATTCTCATCAGTAAATCAGTCAGAGGTACAGTGATGTGTAATGCATGGTACAACCAATTCTCATCAGTGAATCAGTCAGAGGTACAATGTTGTATAATAAATGGTAAAACTAGTTCTCGTCAGTAAATCTGTTTGAGGTACAATGTTTTATAATGCATGGTACAATCAATTCTTATTAGTAAATCAGTATGAGGTACCATGTTTTTAATGCATGGTACAACCAATTCTCATCAGTAAATCAGTCTGAGGTACAATGTGCGTAATACATGGTACAACCAATACTCATCAATTTTGTTGGTTTTTTTTCCAGTGATAACCCATTTGATATGAAAATCAAATCCCTACATCACTGACAGCCACATTCATGTTCATTTACAGTTACCATTTAGTAAACATTTCCAGGCAGTAAATAAAACTAGGACATTTACAGAAGTAACTGTTGCAGTGTTATTTAATAAATTTTGTAGACAGTGTATCAAAAGACATTTTTTAAGCAAGAAAATAGAGAAAGGATGTTAGTTGAAGTCTTCTTCATCAACCGCTCTGTTGAAAGTACTGATAGTCTATAATTGTGTGGTAACTGCTGTGGATTAGTGGTTAGTATGTTCAGGTTCAAATCCTGCCCAAACCAGGCAGGTTTAGCAGCGGTTGATTAAATTTCAGATTTTAAGGCACTTTATTAAATTTCCATGTCACAGTATAACTTACATGTGTGATGTGCAGTTGAACATCAAATGATCCACATTCATGTGAGAAAATAATATTCTGTACAACTTCTTATTGACCATAACCTCACCCAAATTTGTTAGTTTTGTATGTCAGAGTGAGACCTATATAGTAAGATGCAGAGTCCAAAATGTAAATAATATGCACATCATGACTCGTTAATGCAAATTGGCCAAAATTTTTTGTTTGAGGTTGCCAGCCGTTTGTAATCTAGTATAATTTAAAAAATCCAATGTGACAGCCTTGTATTAAAGTATTTTATTATATGAGCTGTTTGTCTGGAAAACCAGCCTTGTATTAAAGTATTTTATTATATGAGCTGTTTGTCTGGAAAACCAGCCTTGTATTAAAGTATTTTATTATATGAGCTGTTTGTCTGGAAAACTGAAAAGTTGTTTAACAGTGTCAAGCTGAAATGTACTGAAGTGTCTCATTGATGGGTCATGCAGAATACACTGAAATGTGCTGAAGTGTCTCATTGATGGGTCATGCAGAATACACTGAAATGTACTGAAGTGTCTCATTGATGGGTCATGCAGAATACACTGAAATGTACTGAAGTGGCTCATTGATGGGTCATGCAGAATACACTGAAATGTACTGAAGTGTCTCATTGATGGGTCATGCAGAATACACTGAAATGTATTGAAGTGTCTCATTGATGGGTCATGCAGAATACACTGAAATGTACTGAAGTGTCTCATTGATGGGTCATGCAGAATACACTGAAATGTACTGAAGTGTCTCATTGATGGGTCATGCAGAATACACTGAAATGTATTGAAGTGTCTCATTGATGGGTCATGCAGAATAAGCTGAAATGTACTGAAGTGTCTCATTGATGGGTCATGCAGAATACACTGAAATGTACTGAAGTGTCTCATTGATGGGTCATGCAGAATACACTGAAATGTACTGAAGTGTCTCATTGATGGGTCATACCAAATATACTGAAATGTACTGAAGTGTCTCATTGATGGGTCATGCAGAATACACTGAAATGTACTGGAGTGTCTCATTGATGGGTCATACCAAATATACTGAAATGTACTGAAGTGTCTCATTGATGGGTCATGCAGAATACACTGAAATGTACTGAAGTGTCTCATTGATGAGTCATGCAGAATACACTGAAATGTACTGAAGTGTCTCATTGATGGGTCATGCAGAATATACTGAAATGTACTGAAGTGTCTCATTGATGGGTCATGCAGAATACACTGAAATGTACTGAAGTGTCTCATTGATGGGTCATGCAGAATACACTGAAATGTACTGAAGTGTCTCATTGATGGGTCATGCAGAATACACTGAAATGTACTGAAGTGTCTCATTGATGGATCATACCAAATATACTGAAATGTACTGAAGTGTCTCATTGATGAGTCATGCAGAATACACTGAAATGTACTGAAGTGTCTCATTGATGGGTCATACCAAATATACTGAAATGTACTGAAGTGTCTCATTGATGGGTCATGCAGAATACACTGAAATGTACTGAAGTGTCTCATTGATGGGTCATACCAAATATACTGAAATGTACTGAAGTGTCTCATTGATGGGTCATACAGAATATACTGAAATGTACTGAAGTGTCTCAGATGGGTCATACCAAATACACTGAAATGTACTGAAGTGTCTCATTGATGGGTCATACCAAATACACTGAAATGTACTGAAGTGTCTCATTGATGGGTCATACAGAATACACTGAAATGTACTGGAGTGTCACATTCATGGGTCATACAGAATACATTGAAACATACTGGAGTGTCTCATTGATGGGTCATACAGAATACACTGAAATGTACTGGAGTGTCTCATTGATGGGTCATACAGAATACACTGAAATGTACTGGAGTGTCTCATTGATGGGTTATACAGAATACACTGAAATGTACTGAGTGTCTCATTGATGGGTCATCACAGAAAACATGCTAATTTTTCTACCTATAGATCATTACAATACCAATGTAATTCTTTACAAATCACAGGTTCAGTGAGTTAGACTTCATGCATTAGCTATATGGGACTGCCACCTTTCATACCATGCAAAAGCTTTATATAGGACTTTGTAAATATTGGAAACTTAATAGAACTCTTTGATAGCAATACATATGTTAACTAAGAACTGCTGTGGGTATCTTATTTTGATGAAATGCAACAAGAACCTGCCCCTGAACAAAACAGCTACTCTTTCACAGATTTAGCAGCTTTATCTCTTTCTTTTACAAATCAGAGCACATGTTTTTCAATATACAGTATGTGGGGACCACAATTTTTTTTTTTCAAACAACCCCACCCCACCCTACACTTCCCCCACGATGGTCCCAGATAGTTCAGGACATCCATGTATAGTAATCTGTTACAGATACAGCATTTTAAAGAGAAGTCATTCTTCAAATTTAAAGGTTGTCACAGTGATAACAAGCTTAGAATACAGGTTACACAGTCAAGATTATATGGAATTGTGCAGTGATTTTTGCCTGATTGTGAACACTGAGTTCACAGTTTGAAAATGTTCTTGTTCAGTCTTTACATGCAGTTAGATTTTCCTATATGCCAGGACAAGATCATCTATCCTACAAATGCATATAAGCATTACAAGTTTTAAGACCAGACATGGTAACAGATTTTACCGAAAGTCAGATAATAAAAATATTTACATATTTGATGAAAGCAGTGTTTGAGAATCTAAAATAAATTCTTCCACACCTTTCCTTTCTTTTCTTTCCAGCCAAGGTTGTATTTTTTCAGAAGATATTTTTTTAAAACTAAAATGATGCATCGAATAACGTATATTTGACTACAAATTAGAACAAGAGGATTAATTTTCAAGCTTTCTAACTGGAAATTTTTTTCACCACAAAACCCTAGGCCTCCCCATCTGAATATTAAATCAGCGTTCCCTGATTGAAAATTTATCAGTTGGAAAAAGAAAGAAGAGCATAACATTTCAAGTCTCCTTTTCCAGTTAACTCGCATTTATTGTAAGTGTTAAATTTTAGTATTATTTGCATATGTAATTTAAACTCATCCATATATGCCCCTTCATGTTATTAAATATAAATTAAATTTATTTTGACTCTGTAGGTCATAGAAGTGTAAAAGATGGGATCAACGTGGAGTGAACATGTGGTAACATATTTAATTGCTTATACATTTCAAAGCACATGTGTCCCACACATATATTTTGTCCTGTATTTCAGGTCTTATTTCAGTAGATTATTATAAACATCATGGGTCATAAACTTATCTGTATGGTGGAAAAGCTGGTCCACCATAAACTATCCTGTTCTTTGCATTTTTGAACATTCTTGGACATGAAACAAAATTTGTCATTTTCATTAAGTTATACTGGGTAAATCAATACAAAGTACTAACATGGATATGGATTTTTCTGTTGATGCAATATTTACCAATGTGGCTACCAAAGTAAGATACCCTACATAAAAAATGTCAGTATTCAGAGATCTTATGACAGTTACCCATTCTGTGAAAAATGTGCATGTGTTTGCTACAGATCGTTACATGCCCTGACCGTTTTGTACTTATGCATGTACTATGTTCTGGAATTTAATAGCTCAGTTCTCATAATCATTGTATTGAATATTTAACTAGGATGAATTTTGTTTCAATAAAAATTCTTTCAGTGATACATACTTACCGACCTTGCCAACCATCCTACTGTGCCAAAATATGGCAGTAGAATTATTTGACAGTGTGTGCATGGCCTAAAAGTGACCTTACACAGTCCTCAGGTCTTTGATTCTATCCATAAGTTTAGAATGACTACAGTAATGCAAGGTATTGGATTTGCTCCATAATGTAATATTAGTGGTGAATAATTGACCTTACCAACTGTATATACTCGCTCATAAGATGACACCAACTGCAAACTGCAAAGACCCAGATCTGCCATTAGAAAATGTGCCAGCAAATCAGGGTGTTTGCAGTTTGTTCAGAGTAATTGGTAGAAGAAAGAGCATGGACCCTATCTGCAGGCATGTTATGCTACTGCAGATTAAGATCTTTGTTGTTAGCAGTTTGACTCTACTTACAAGCAAATAAAGATGGTTCTTTATCACCTGCATATGAGATACCTGTTTGCTACTGGCACAGATAGCTCAAACATGGGAAGCTCAGATGCTTATAAGAAGTGTTGATTATGATTTAGCATCTGCTGTGGAAGCTGATTGTTAGTTTATTTAATTCTGATTAATTATGGCTTATCACCAGTGGAGAGAGCCAGATGGTAAGATTTTTTTAAAAAAAATAACTTGTCTAGAATATTGGGTTTCCCGTCAATGTGTGTAGAGTTTATAGTTTTATATTTTAACTTGTCACTTGATGTATATGTACATGTAGTCTATTGTGTCAAAAATTATGTCATATCACATCATTTTGGGGAAGGGTCTATTTTCCAAACTCTTTTTGCAACTTAGATCTACAGTTTTCAAACTTGACCTTTAGTTTCTACCATAAAGCTGCTATTGTTCTGAAATGCCTTAAGATGTTACTACATGCATGACATAATTAAGTGAATAAATACAAACTTTAAGCAGTACATTTAGGTAAGAAAATTTTCACATCAGCAAAACTCCATTAAAAAATTTAGTTTGAAAAACTGGTGTACAGAAATAAGACTGCATTATTTATCAAAATTTTACAGACTTGTACAGTGATCAATATCAATTTCATTTAATTGAACCAGTTTAAGACTCAATCATTTTTATATTTATACATGTTAGGCTGAAAACTGTTATTATGTAAGCTACTGACAATGTGCAAGCCATACCTGCATAGCCTGTCATCTTGCAACTGTTTGCCGCTTTTTATGAAAGGATTCAGTTTGTAAAAAATATCTTTGTTGAATATATCTGACATATTTGATAATACATCTTCGGGTCATTGTAATATTATTTTGTATAGATACATATATTTTGCATGATAAAAAAAGTTGATAATACAACTGGACATGCACATCGGTTAATACCAGATGCACTGTGTATATTTGTTTTCATGGTTACTGATTTTGTAAACATTTACAGGCAGTTGTTGTTGTTGTGGGGCTTAACGCCATTTTTCAACACACGATAGGCTATACATGGTGGCCAGTATTAATGGTGGAGGAAGAAACCGGGAAATCCCCGGAAAGAACCACTGACCCAAGAGAAGCTACTGGCAAGCTTTCTCACATATCCACATTCGCCGAATCCTAGACTCGAACCCACACAGACAGAGGTGAGATGGCAGTGATCCGTAACGGAGAGCGCTTTAGACCACTCGGGGCCCCCTTTACAGGCAGTAAACTAAACTTAACCTTTACACGTGTAAACGTTGCACCCTGACTCAGATGTTTGTGCATGATTAATTAAATCAGAATATATTTTCATGGGTGCAAGTTAATCCATTTTGGACAGGAAACTATATTCACCAATATATTTCTTTGCCAAAATATGATATGATATAATGTAGTTAATTACATCAGTAACTCTGGATAATTTTATATTGCAAACATACTGAATCAGCTGTGTTTGCAAATTTGAATGCCATTAAAATATGATTGATAATACATTATTACATTCTTTTCTTTGCACATCGTTGTGTGCAAATTAAAGCACAGTACTATTGACCATACCTTCGTAATTGAAACTTGAGTCATAAATAAATTCCAATATGTGTATGTTGTTGCTGTGTTAAATAAAATACTGGTAGAATATTTTCATGTGGTGGATAATCTACATAATTCACAATGACTGCACATATTGTCTCAAGGTATTTACAGGTACTGTTATCAGAACTGAAAACTCAAAATAAATGTCTCAGCATTGTGTAACATGCAACATAATGCTTAAAGGAAGGCATGTGGTTGTCAGTAATGTTTTTAGATGCACTTCCAGGGAAGGCATGTGTGTGCAGGTTGCCTGTAATGTTTTTAGCTGCACTTCCAGGGAAGGCATGTGTGTGATGGTTGCCTGTAATGTTTATTGCTGTAATTTCTAAAAAAGATTTGTGTGCTGATTGCCTGTAATGATTTTAGCCATACTTCTAATGAAGGCATACATGTGTGCTGATGCCTGTAATGATTTTAGCCGTACTTAACAGTGAAGGCATATATATATATATATATATATATATATATATATATATATATATATATATATATATGCTGATTGCCTGTAATGAATTTAGCTGTAACTCTAATAAAGGCATGCATGTGTGCTGATGCCTGTAATGATTTTAGCTGTCCTTAACAGTGAAGGCATATATATATATATATATATGCTGATTGCCTGTAATGATTTTAGTTGTACTTACAGTGAAGGCATATGTGTGTTCTGGTAGCCTGTGATGATTTAGCTGTACTTACAATGAAGGCATATGTGTTGGCTGATTGCCTGTAATGAGTTTAGCTGTACTACAAATAAAGACATGTGTGTGCTGATTCCCAATAATGATTCAAGCTGTACTACTAATAAGACATATGTCTGCTGATTCCCTGTAATGATTTTAGCTGTACTGACAATGTTTCATAAGTGTGGGCTGATAGCCTTAAATGATTTTAGCTACAATGAAGGCTTATGTGTGTACTGATTGCCTGTAATGATTTTAGCTGTACTTAAAGTGAAGGTGTATGTGTGTGCTGATTGCCTGTAATGATTTGGCTGTGCTTACAGTGAAGGCATATGTGTGTGCTGATTGCTTGTAATGATTTTAGCTGTACTTAAAATGAAGGCATATGTGTGTGCTGGTTGCTTGTAATGATTTAGCTGTACTTACAATGAAGGCATATGTATGTGCTGGTTGCTGGAATAATTTTAGCTGTACTTACAATGGAGGCATATGTGTGTGCTGGTTGGCTGTAATGATTTTAGCTGTACTTAACAGTGGAGGCATATGTGTGTGCTGGTTACCTGTAATGATTTTAGCTGTACTTACAATGAAGATGTGTGTGCTGATTGCCTGTAATGATTTTAGCTACAGTGAAGTCTTATGTGTGTGCTAATTGCTCCATTATTAAAAGGATGCTGATCTAGCATCTGAAATGGCTACCTTGGTGGTCATCAGCTAATGCTCTGTCTTAGGGCATGGCATTTGTTTTTGCCTCAGCACAATATAACCTTCCATTTGGATGTGCCATAAAACACCAACTCAAACCAACCATCTTGTAAATCTCCATATGGCTGTTCCTTCTGAATGGATCATTGTAGCAACATGGGCTTTTCACTATAACACCATAACAGTATGTAATAGAACATGAATGAAAATGGTGCTGATCTGACTACTAACAAGGCAACCACAATTACATGATACATATTGTACTCCCTCATTATAACACTAGCCATGGGAATCATAGAGTATACCACCTTATCAACACAAGGCAGCCATCTTGAAATCTTATTGTCGCTACTCCTGCTAGATGCAGATCTGACATGACTATAGTCACCATAGCAGCAATCTTGAAAATTTTGTTAAATTTACTCGTTCAGAATTGTTGGTCATATCAAATATGGTTTTCACCAAAAGAATTCTTATGATATCTAGTTGCTCCGAAATAAAAATGGTTCCCTGCAGACATCCAGTATGGCTGCAGTACTTGTCATTAAGGGGGCAGGGGCCAGTTTTTATGTACAAATTTAATGCCGCAATCAGTGACCTAGTACAAAAAATCTTAAAAAATCAAATACACAAGTGAGGTCAAGAAGGTCCATATTTTTAGATACCTATATTAAAACAAAGCATAAGAATATTATCCACTTGACCAGAGAAGTCTGTGGCAGTTCATAGCAGAAGAAGTTTATGCACCCCAACCCCAAATTTATACCTGCAATTTTCATGTCCGAAGGTCATTTTTGACACCATGTGATGCTCACAGTGCAAACACAAGCCCTTTTCCTAGATGACAATTCTGCAAAACAGTGTGTACTAAACAGGCTGATGCAGTTGAAAATAGTTGTCATCCAAGCAGTTTTGAGATATTCTACTTGCCCCAAACCCATGTGGTTACTGCTATGGGAGGCTAGCTCTTCTTCCTAGCCAACTATTGGTATTTCACTATCAACATACTGCAGAGTAACTATGGAAGGCTTACATGTCTGACATCAATTTCAAGAACAACACAAGCCCGAAACACCTAGTTCACAAATATATCCATATCTTTAATTAGTAAACAATAATAGTTGAAAAAGTCACACCATAGCCTTAAGTTAAGAAATTTGCCAGGGGCCAATTTACGAAACTGTACCCTGCCACCTTAATTCTGCTGTATTGATGGCTATAGTGGCATGGTGTTTTCACCAAAAGTCTTCCAGTGGTGTCTAGTTCAGCTGCAGTGAAAATTATCTTACATACATTATAGCTGCTGCAAAATCCCATAGCTCAGGAATAGCAAAGATGGTTTTACCTCGTAGCAGTTAAAAAGAAAAGAAATGGTCTTATCTTGAATTCCTGTAAATTCTTGTCACTTTTCTTTACAATAAATTGAATCTGCCTATTTCTCTGTCACACTTTTGTTAACTTAATATCTCCAGAAGCCTTTTAGATATTTTTATGAAACTTGGAATGCACTTTTGCCATGATGTGAGTTTATGTTGTGTAGCAAATTTAGGTGTCTGATAGTACTTTTAGAGCGTGTCTCCATATTTTTGAATACTGTATTTTCACTTCATATCTTACAATTGGAAAGGGGTCTTCCATAACATATCTTACAATTGGAATGGGGTCTTCCATAAGTACTAGCCTACTGATAGATCTAGTTTCATTATAATTCCACAATGTCAGCCAGCCATGAATTGCACCTTACCTAACAACAGAAACTGTGTGTTCATATAGTGTGATTTGCTTCAAGTTATTACATGTCATTAAGCAGATGTAAGTCATATTGTCTAGGTAATGCAGCATATGCTTATTTTTCAACAACAATATAGAAGCAATCTGAGGAATATAGAATGTAAAGTGAGAAAGTGTAGCAGATGGCCAGTTTTCATTGAATGTTACAGGACTCACAGTACTAAATCAGCTCCTTGTAAACCTATGGAAACAACATAATATAAAAAAATTATTTTATATTTCAGAATGCTTGTGATCAATGTATTTCTCAGTATAGACCCATCCTAGATGCAAGCTTTTGTGTAGGGATAACCATATGAACCAGGGCATTGTTTTGATCTGCATCAGTTTGAAATGCATGTTTTCAGTTCCACACCTAAGAATTAGGTGCTAATTTCAGCAATAGGTTTAAAAAGTCAGCACTGTGAAAGAACTGAAATTCCATCAGTAAAACAAAGTCCCCAGTTACAAACAGGATAAGCTCCCAAAAGATTCTTTTTACTAAAATTTTACTTCTCATTATAAAGCAATCGTGGCTAGACAAACCCGTATATACATTATTACATGTATATCTTCACCCATCCGCACCACTGTTAGCAGACTGCTTACAGGCTCAGTTAGTGCAGATATTAAGAGTGAGTAATTGGAATATTTTCTCTCAAACAAAAAATTATTAGCTGCATGTTTCCTTAATGATTTTCTTTTATATATTTAGATGGCATCACAAATTGTTAACATTCACTGAGACATGTTGTGGCAGGTTGCTCTTTAGACACCGATACAGATGTAATAGTAATATATGCAGTAATTTTAATATAATGTAATATATAACCATATAGCTTATATATTTGCCTATAAGTCAAGTCATACTGCAAGCAACAAAGTTCATGATCTGCTGAGGCATAACGCACCTGCAGGTCAGGGTCTATGTTCTTTATGCTTTTGATTATTCTAACACAGACCCAGATCAACCAGCACATTATGCAATGGCAGATCAGGGTTTGTGCAGTTTGCAGTGGGACTTACCTTATAAGTGAGTATATACAGTAATTGCAGAAAGTTGTCACTTTGTTATGATGACATTGCTTTGTGTTCATGATTGAGATCAGATTTCCAACTAAGATCCTTGGCTTCTGACAACCAAGTGTATATCATTCTCAGGTCTGAAATCCTTTTTGATAAACACACACACACACACACACACACACACACACACACACACACACACACACACATATGCATGCATGCATGTATGTCAGCCACAGCACCAGAAAACGGCCCTTTTAAACAAAATTATGTGCATTTGTAACATATACTTATGTGATGTATTTCAACCATAACATCTCTTTAATATGGATTTTTTTTTAAAATAAACAATTTTATTCAGGAAACTTGGCTCCTTTTGAAATACACAAAACCTCAAAATAAGTATTTTGAAAATATTATTATTAGTAGTAGTAGTATGGTTTTATGACACATCAACACAGTACTGGCTGCTTGGTACTGATCGAGACTTGAAGGTGGTTGTATGGTTTATCAGCACATGAAACATTATTCAGGCTATGGGGTACGGACTGAGAATGGAAAATTGACCAGTAGATGAAGGAATTTGAAAGAAGTTGTCACTTTAGCATGACTTTTCCCCCACTGAAGATTTTTTGCACATGCATGCATCTGTGATTGGAGCGTACACGAGTCAATGTGGGAACCTGTATCATGGGTTGGAAACTTACTGATGTCAGTAACTTGCATAGGAAATTCATTATTACCAAACTTTACTTCACCCAGGTACTCTTCATATTTTTCGTCCATTCAAAACACAGGTTGTCGTAGTTATTCACGCTTATCGTTGCCTGTGGTGGAGTGCGCGCTGGTGTTGGTACGTAACTTGATCCGTGGAAAGGCTTGAATGGGGCAATATGAAGTTCAACTTAGACACATCTGTCAAAAGTCCATCCTGAACCTACATTGGTGTATTTTTCCAAGTTCTCGACCATTGATGCAAAAGCGTTCTCGATTTCATTATTGATGGCCTCTTTGTCTTTTTAGTTCAAGATTCTACAGGTATCACCCCAAAACAACAGGCTTGCGATTTTTAACACATCATTGCCTGGTGAGTCAGTTCGTTTGTGGGGTTAAGTGGCATGAGTAAGTGCACAACAAGAGCAATGTTCACCTTGAATAGGAGGTGTACGCGTGCAGTACTGTTGATATGATAAATGGACGCCTTTTCGATAAAAGCTTCACAGCATCTTTGCCAAGTTCATATTTGATTAGAATAATTACCCGATAATCTCGTAAATCACGAGAGCGCCTATGCACTGTACAAGAAGAACTTGGATTTACTTGTGCAGCATCCTCAACGGCATCGGTAAGTGTGCTACGGAGGAAGGTACATAACAGTATACTCTCTGATAGACACAAGAACCCGCTCCTCTATTAGTTTTGCGCAACTTTGTATTGTTATATTTCTTGCTGTAAATTGCCCCTAGTGATTCTAGCATGTATGAGTCCAGAATTTTTCGTAGATTATGTGTAAAGTGTTTTATCTGTATATTTTGTCTCCCCTGACAAAGAGCTTGTTTAGATTGAAACGTTGGGAAACCGTTTTGAATTTGAGCCGTTCTCTCTCTCTCTCTCTCTCTCTCTCTCTCTCTCTTCTAGTATATATATATATATATATATATATATATATATATATATATATATATATATATATATATATATATATACTGTGATGCTCTTTCACGAAGTTGTCTCACAGTCTGATAAACATCTCTTCTGCGAATCGTAATAGTTTAAGTATGTTGGCTTTTCTTGCGTTTCTCAGTACCTTTATTCAACGTTCTCGCGCGGATTGTTTGAGTTGAATTACAGTTGCTGTTGCCAACACCTGTGATTCACCTTTAGGAAGTTGTCTCACAACCAGTCATGGCTCATCTGTATGTTCTAATAGAGTAAATATATCTGCCTTTCTCCTACCTCTTGGAATCCTTGTTCCACACTCTTGTGCAGAGTGCTGAAGTCGATTGTTAGGTGGTATACCTTAGTGTAAGGGAAAAATATTGTCAGATTGCATATTTACCAAAAGAAAATACTTTTTTATAAACGTTTTTTTCCTTGACAAAATCAGCTTTTTTTTTCTTGACGACATCATCGACTTTTTTCATTATACAGTAGTCATTACATCACTGTCCATGGGTGCCATAGGATATGCCACCTTATAGTGATCAGTATACAGTGCTTGTTACATCACTGTCCATGGGAGCCATAGGTATGCTGCCTTATAGTGATCAATATACAGTGCTTGTTATATCACTGTCCATGGGAGCCATAGGGTATGCCACCTTATAGTGATCAATATACAGAGCTTGTTATATTACTGTCCATGGCAGCAATAGGTTATGCCACCTTATAGTGATCAATATACAGTACTCATTATATCACTGTCCATGGGAGCCTTAGAGTATAGTACATTATAGTAAAATCAGGATATAATTGAATTGCATGATACATATCGTACTCCCTCATTATAACCGTGGCCATGGGAATCGAGTATACCAACTTATAGACATACGGCAGCCATCTTGAAAATCTTATTGCCTTAGACAGCGATAGGGTTTCTGGTCGTTGTTCGCAGAATAAGTATGTTGAGAATTACGTGTTCGTTCGTTCTTTTACAAATACTATATGGCTTTCATTTAATATTTTCAAATTTTTGTACAACAATGTTGGAAAGGGGTTTATTGTTGATGTCACGTGACAGTTAGACCTCTGCTCTCATGGACATGTAGGTTGCGAGATTTGTGTAGTTATGTGACTAGCAATGCAGATGTCTAGTCCAGGTCAGATTTCATCAACGCTGTCGCAGATATCGAGCAGCATCTCAGGCTATAGATTTAACTCTTTGAAAAGGAGATATTTTACATAGCCAAGTGTGGAAGCTATTGAAAATCACAAAAAGAATGAATACTATGGTTGATGTATATTCTCATATGTTAAATATCTGTCAACAAGTAACGTGTCATTACATTGAAAAGTATGTGCTAATAAAAAAAAAGTGAGTCAGTAATTGCTCATAAAATAGTAGCTGACTGAGTATTTGAAATTTCGTAAATTTTTGTAAAGGTTGAAGGTCAAAGACAGTTCGTATCAAAGACATCAAGAGACGTACTTGTGGGTGAGTGAATAGTTTTCAGTACGGCGCAGTCTAAGATAGCATAGGTTTTCCGAGGCAGAAAAAAAAAAACAACATGCGAGCCAGTTTATAGGACAGGACGTAAATTGTTAAAGATTTCCAAATTGCGCTATGGATTGAAAATCTAAAACATGCACAGTCGGGCAATTACAACCCATTTTTACTCACCAAGAATAAACTATTACTCCAGAAGGTGTGATAGATATACAAAAGTTGGCAATGTTGACAACTTAACATAGATCATGTGAGAGTTTCTTTTCCGGATTTCTGTGACCCTTTAACTGGTAGCCGTGCTAGCTGAGTAGAGTCGAACTCGTAGTCCAAGTGTCGGGTTCAGTAACCGCCTTTTGCCATTAGGGTCGGATGGCTTGTTATGTCCTTGTGAAAGTCACTTGGCTCCCGTTCCAGTGGCATGATATAGCCAATAAATTACTTAAACGTGTCGTTAAACAACAACAACAAAATTCCAACACCATTTGTAAATAAATACACTGTTCACTGATATTTTGTTTTTATTACGTACCCGTTTAATCTGACATGGCTAATCTGGTGGCCGAGACTATGTTCCTACGCCGTATCAAATGAGTTCTTTCCCCCTACTCGAAAAAAAAACATGTGGTTTTGCTGTTTACCATACTCACATGACGGGTCAAGTGCGAGTGCGCAATTTTTTTTAGAAGTGTACATTTTATATAAAATATACGGAAAAGAGTACATCAGTAGCGGCACATCAGTTACCCATGAGGTACCACATGATACCACAAGATGTGCTGCTGTATGCTTTAATTATCGATTTAGTTTGTGACAAGATTTAACTTTGTTTCCATCCTTGATTCGTACGACATGTTTCTTGCGACCTCATGTGCAAGTCTTGAGAACCTGATGTCATCAACTGCTTCCAGGGGCGCCCGCAGAATTATTGTGGGGGAGGGGTTGGGGCAAACATATAGTGGTCAGCTGTTAAGTTTTAAGGATGTAGGCCAAAACATGCTTAGCGAAATCAGCCCGGGGGTGGGGGTATACAAATCTAGCCGGAATGAAATTCTTCATTGGAGTATTATATAAGAATGGACGTGTGTGTGTGTGTGTGTGTGTGTGTGTGTGTGTGTGTGTGTGTGTGTGTGTGTGTGTGTGTTAAACAGGCCAATCTTGGTTTAGCAAAGCAGCAGAGAGGGTGAACCCTACAACTTTGCAGAGACCTTATTTTTTGAAAACTAAGGGTTCCTACGAAGGCTGAAAAAAGAAGTTTTTGCATTAATAATGAAAACTTCTCTAATTGACCAGATTTTTTCACGTGCTGGTCACTACGCGTATGTCGTTCACCCTCTCTGCTGCTATAAATTAAACAGCCATTATAGATATTATCATCAATAATGAGAATTGAAGAACCACACTCAGCTAAATTAGCTCGACAGCGATTAGAGGCAATTAAAAAATATCTACCTGTTCGTGATTCTGTTAAGCAACAACTACAATCGCGTCAGGAGTATAAGATGGAATTTGCAGAAGGTGCAGAACAATTATTTAAACCGATTGTCGAACCAACGAAGAAAATTGTTACAGCAACCGAAGCAACACAACAAGCTCTTGCAACATTGCCTGCTGATATTGCTCGTATTCAAGCACCACAACCACCACCACAAGCACCACAAGCACCACCACCAAGAACCAGAACTAAGATAAAAGATAAATTTACACCTGAAGGTATTGCTGCTATCAGGGACCCAACCCAATTATTTGATATTGCCGCGTATGGATATTATGAAAGAAAAAAAATATGTAAAACCAGAATATGTTAAATCATTAAGCTCTGCCAATTGGATCAAGGATATATATCGCGTCGCTACTGGTACTCCAGAAATCAGATCTAATAAAGATATTGAAAGTTTTAACAGTTTTGGTGAGTCTTTAAATAGATATGTAGAAGAGGTTGAACAAAGTAAACGATTATCACAACCACCACCACAACAACTACAGCAACGAGAGCTACAACGACAACAACGAGAGCTACAACGACAACAACAACGAGAACAACCATCACCGCAACAAGAACAACAATTTCAAGAAATGATGAAACGATTTCAATCACCACGACAACGACAACGACAAGAACAACAACAAAAAGAAGAAATTGCAACATTACCACAATCACCACAAATTAAATTACCACGATCACAACAACTACAACCAGTCCAAACAACAGGTAAGGAAGAAGAAGAAAAAGAATTTTATGATACTCCTGGAGCAACTGGAAGTGGTCTAGGAAGTGGTCTTATTACATGCCCCAATAACGTTCTTGGTGATGGTGATCGACTAGAAATCCTCATTGGAGGAAAAAGAGCTGGTAATAATTCCCCAGAAATCATCAATGAAGCAGCTGATATTTGTAAACGATTATTTACAGGTGGAATTATGGATATTAATTTATATCGATCCCTCATTAATGAAATCGCCGATGACTACCATAGTGATTAGATACAATTAGTGATAAAGTCACTTAATAATAAGATGATCGTGCATGGTACTCAACGTGGACCTACCATGGTCAGGGTAATAAACTCTCGATTACCAGTATACAAAACGACCTACGGAGATGGACTAGGTGATGTTGTTCAGGGTCTGTTTAGAAGAATAGCCCCAAAAGTAATACCGATTGCAAAGCAACTAGGAATGAAAGCTATTGATGTTGTTCGTGAAAAAGGTATAAGCGCTGTTGGTAATATTGCTAGCAAAGCATTCTCAGCAATCAAAGATAGACTATCACGATTAATACGCAGACCACAAGCGACCCGACCTCAACCTGTGAAATTGGCTAGCACTGAAGTGATGCCAGCAAGTGTAAGTAAAATAATAAATCAAGCCGCTAATCAAAAACTAGCGGAGTTGGCTGATGTACCAATGTCGGAAAAGGAAAAAAATAAAACCGCTAGTCTGATAGGAGGAAGTGGTCTCACTTCCCGAAGTGGTCTTCGTGTTAGACGAAGACGATAATAATAAAGATGTTCAAGCGCATATCTGACCCCGCGTTTGACATGGATGCACCAGTTCTCAAAGATGAGTCTGTGCGCGATTATCAGTATTATTCTTATGACGCACGAATTCCAGATCAGCGTGGGCGAATCGAACTACAGGTTCAAGATACAAGTAGATATTTCTTACCCGCTGAGGCATTTATTGAAGTCGAAGGTGAAATTATAAAGACAGATAATAACGAATACGCCGCTGAGGTTAGAACTGGTTTTGTTAATAATGGTATTATGGCGTTATTTGACAGCGCTACGTACATGATTGATGGAAAAAATATTGAATCAATCCAGAAAGACGTTGACGTTGCAACAACAATACTTGGCCTTGCAAGATATAGCGACGATTACTCAAGATCAGCTGGTCCATCAATGATGTTTGCGAAGGATACAACTGATTCTCCTGACAATAGACATTATAATTTAGTACAAACACCACGGAATACTGCAGTCGATCCACAACCAGCTGGAATGATAGACCGGCCTGCTGCTGATTTTCCGTTATTGCACAGTGTTAATCCAGAATTCAACTTAGGATTTACAGCACGTCGAGCAATGTTAAAGGGTAATAGGAAAACATTTTCTTGTGTGATTCCACTGTCACATATCTTTGGATTCTGCAGACACGTACGAAAGGTTGTTTTTGGAGCCAAACACACAGTTGTACTTGTGCGAAAAGGCGATGATAATGATGCAATGTGGCACGTTGAGGGAGCTGATGATGCTGCAAATAGAGCACTTCATGGTAAAGTAGTACTAACAAAACTTTCCCTGTGGATGCCAGTGATGACTCCAACAATATCTGAAGAAGATCGGTTACTATCTTTTATGAGTCAAGGTGGTAAATCAACGTTATCATGGTTAACGATGACCACAGATTCTACTCAAAGTGCAATTAATGGTCTATTCACATGGCAAATAGCTTCTCAGCAAGGTGTTTCTGCACCGCGACATATATTTATTGCGCTTCAAAATACTGCACGAGTAAATAATCAGACACAAAGTATAATGATATTTGATAAACTCTGTGTTTCTGAGGTTTCATTAAGGATAAATGGACATCAAGAACCATCCGAGGATATATTACTGAATTTTGAAAATAATCATGTAGCACGTGCATATCATCGTCTTATGTCGTTCATGGGACGTGATCAAAACATTGATACTGGTTTACAAATATCGCAGCTAGATTTTACAACGCTGTATCCGATCTATTACTTTTCTCTAGAACATTTAGATTTAACCAGACAATCTGTTGTAGATATTCATTTTCGAGCTCGTGTGAATCGAGGGTTAATTCCTAATTATAGAGCAATAGCCGTCATACTCAGCGATAAATCGATGTTACTCGAAGGTGTTGGTGGACGAATGAGAGTTATTGATGCTCCAGTAGAAAATATGTAAAATATTTTCTAAACATGTAATTAGATCGTTCATAATATTATAAATGTCATATCATCACGTTAGTGTGAGTCTGACTCCTGGTCAGATTAAAAGGCTGCAATCAGCATCAAAAAATAACTGTGGAATAAAAATATCGCTCAAGCGAGAACAGATGACCGGTGCAAATAAACTATCGTTGACCGAGCGTCAGTTCAAAAACTTCAATGATGCTAAAAAATCAAATAAAGGTATAAAACTTAATCTTTCTGCTGGTGCCATCAAAGATATTGCTAAGACGGGTGGTATATTTCCACTTCTCGCAGCTATACCAGCTTTAATAGCAGCTGCAGCCCCAGCTGTTGCAAAAGCAGCTGCGCTAGGTGCTGTTGGAACAGCTGCTGAAATGGCATTAAAGAAAGCAACCGGACAAGGAATAAAAAAAAAAGGGAAAAGGTCTAAGATTACCAGGAACCCCGTATTCGTGGTACGGAAAGGGTCTAAGATTACCAGGGACCCCGTATTCGTGGTACGGAAGGGGTCTAAGACTTCCCGGGACAGTTTACTAATATCACCTATGTCCAATTTTGATTTACTTAATGCTGCTAAGCAACTAAAAATAAAAAACTTCAGAGGTGCTTTTATGCGCGATCAATTACCAAAAAAACCAAACAATATTGAAACCGGTATCATTAATCTCGATAAAAACTCTGGCCCAGGCACGCACTGGGTCGGATATGCAATTGATCCACGTGGAATTATTTATTTCGATTCGTATGGATTAGCACCACCAAAAAAATTTTTAGAGTATGTTACCAACGATATTCCAATCTGGTATTCAACGCTACCAACACAAAAAATAACTGATCCTCCAATATGCGGTCGTGAAACCCTCGCTGTGCTTGATGCTGTATCAAAATCAACAGCGCCACCTCATAAAGTCGTACACGCGTTCACTACACTACGTCATAACACTTAAACAGATATCAGTAAATATAATGGTAGATATTTATGGAAGATCTACTCGGAAGAAAGATAAGAAGGTCGATTTATCTAAATATGCAACTCTTGATCAACTCAGAAATGAAATCGATGATTTATTAAATATCACAAGTGTGGATCAAAATGAAGTCGTCGTTTTCAGGACAAACAAGGACGATTAAAAACGAGTAACATACAACTACCAGATGTACTTGTACGAATTCCCAACGCGGTTGTTAATAATATCGTTACTTTTACTGATCAAGGTAAAATACAGGATTCCGGTAAATCGGTTAACGACTATGTTAAGAAAACTGGTGATGTATTTGCCGGTGATATTATTATGTCAAGAAGAAAAATTACACATCTTGGAGATCCAATCGCAAATACAGACGCAGCAACAAAAAAATACGTCGATGATCAAGAATCCAAGTACGTGTCAGTGCGCGGTGGTATAATGCGTGCATTTCTCGACATGAATAATAATGGTATTAATAATCTCAGAACACCAGAAACAGATTTTGACGCCGCAACGAAGAAATACGTCGATGATAAGGAAATTTCAATAACGACTTCGTTAACGACAATCAATGATGGAATTGCTGCATTTAGAACTGATTATATTAATCATGTACAAACATTTCTAAATTTTCGTAGAAATGTAAACAGATCTATTAACGAATTTTTTGGAACTCCACCAGTCGTTGACATAAAACTTACCGACATTAACATGAAAATCAACGATATTGTTAGTGGAATTCCTAATATCATTGAAAAAACGAATCTTATTAAAATTCCTCACAAGCAGATCTTCAACGTAGTATACACAGTAGCATCAGGGTTAGGAGTATGGACACTGCAAGATAATAATCTCAAACACACCGCAGAAGTCACTGGTGTATACAGACTGTCCGTATTTAGTAGTGCAAAATTCAGTATATTTACTACATTTCCATGGCGTTATTCAAACGATACTTTTTCTGGAGTTGTATCCGTTATAATAAATAAAGATGCGGAAGAAACATTTCTGCTGGAAGCATCTGATAAAAAATTAACCAGAGCACTATACTGGTGGTGCTTGGAATTTGTATGTAAAACTCCTCAATTAGTTATCTAGATAAATATAATGAATCAAGAGTCATTTATCGACGTTCAACGTCACAGATACGCTCAAGTATGTGAGTGTCAAACCAAACTAAAAAATATCATCGACGATTACACGATAAAGGTAAAAAAAATATCGGCGACGTATGGTTGTTATTGATATAGTGGTATACTCGGTTTCTGCTGTTATTGCTGGAACTGGATTATTACTATCAACAATAACGATGACAGCGCCTGCAGTTGTAACAATTATAGTTTCAACGGCAACAACATGCGCAGGTATTTTCAGTATTATCGCTAAGAAAATGTCTACGTGTACAAATGATAAACTAAACGAGTACATAATGAAATTGCACACAGCAACATCATCTTATTCTAAATTATCATCGTATCTTTCGGCGTATCTCAGCGATGGTAAAATATCCGATGAGGAGTTTGCAACGATAATGGAAACTTATCATGAGGCATTCAAAGTGGATTCTAATGATAAAGTGGAGGGTTGAATTTCCGCTCTATTAAATACGGAGAATTTTAAATAATGTCATCGTTAGAATTACTTCAGCAGATCGTAGCTAATACAACGCCGTCAAAAACTACTATGATATCATTAAGTTCAACCAATCCTGAATTTAGCGTTAATTTTCCAACTGCAATTCCAGTAAAGGAAATTGCATTAGCGCAGCTTCGAGTTTATCATAGCTGGCCTAATATTAGGTCAAAACCGTTTGGTGGACAATAACCAAATAATTCACTGGTATTTGCGAATAAGAATAATCCGGATGGAAGTCCTGATTTGCAAGTTGTTGGAATTACAACGGGCAGTTATCAAATAGACGAGATTAATGATGAGTTCCAACGCAGAATTAAATCTATCACAGGGGAAGAATCCAAAATAGCGATTACTGCTTACGAACCAACACTATCAGCGGTGATTGAAATAAATTCTCCTGATTACCTCGTAGATATTTATCAAAGTTTGATCAGATCAGTGTTAGGATGGCCTGAAGTTGCACCGGTTTATAATGTAGTTTCAGAACCAACTAAAAATGAATTTAAAACGAGTGAAGAAAAATTCATTAAAAATCCAGAATATCGAGGAAAACATCCATGGAGTTTATTTGAATTTGGATTTCCAAACGACGATAGATATTACTTTACCGATTTTGACGGTAAAAGAATTCCCAAGATAACTAGAGTAGTATTTGTTGTTGTCTTTACGCCAGGGGGGCGGCGATATTTTGTTGATGAAGAATTTATTAAACGGTATTTAGATACTCTTAAACCTGAATACGATAAAACGTTTAATGATTTAAGAAGTTTACTTATTTCATTATCTCAACATTATGACGATGGTGTAAAAAATCAAATAATCTAGTCAATAAAACATTTAAATGGGATGTTACTCTATTTATACATCGCCAATCGAAGTATTATAAACGTTGCGACTGAACTCGATGGAAATCCTTACACAAAACCAGAATATAAGCAAGTATTTCTTAATCATTATAAAATAACAGAAAAAGACTTACAAACATTTATTATACCAGATTTAAATAACTCTGAAATGAAGAAATCATTAAATGATCTTATTGAAGAATATTATCCGAGAATAATTGAATCATGGAGAAAAATAGCCCCACCACCGGTTATACTAAAACACAATAACAACCCTTTTGGTGCCGGACGTCATATATCTCCAGGCATTGTAAATATAACAACAACAATTGCAGTCAATCTGGTATGCGATGTTATTGAAGGTAGCTATCAGGTAGATCTTTCTAAGTCTAACCAGGCCCAGCAAGAGTACATATTATACAGTTTTAGTCCATTAGCCCCACCAGGTTGGTTAATTGTATCAGAGCCAATTAACCCCGTGTACCTGCGAGTTCATAATCCGTTATTATCAAGAATACACTTCAAACTTACAGACCAAATCAATCGCATTCTGGACACAAGAAATGAAGAACTAAATATAAATCTGTATGTACGCTCATAGAGCGTTATCATAACAAAAAAAAATATCCGGGTGCATAGTGTTTGTCTATGATACATAATGGTTGGTATACAATACAGTATAGTATATACTTGTAAATATATATAACCTTACCTGCGATCTCATTCAATGCTAATCGGCAACTTTCCCTATGTGGCAACCACTGCATAATTAGCTCTTATTGATTATTCCATAACGGCTCTGTATCTGTGGCCGATTACTGCGTAAAGCTATTTTAAGAATACGCTATGACTAAATCAATCTTCTTGGTAAAGGCTTACGCATAGACTCAGTGTTAATGCAGAATTATATATATTTTTCGGAAACTAGAAATCCCATTTTACACAGAAAACTGTGGTTTTTGTTAAGAACACTGTAGTTTTTAGGAAATAGGCTATTGGTAAACACATATTAACTTTTTCAGTATATATTTATAACAAGGTCCGATAGCTCAATTGATAGCGCGTAGAAACTCTCGTCCTGGCGCCCATGGTTCGAAACCTGAGAAAGACAAATTGTCTGCGGGAGGCGATTTTAGGCCAAGATTTATAATCTATTGGGGGCCTTGGCCGAGCCCTAGTCTATTTGTGAATAGAAATTAGTATACCTACCCAAGTGTCAACACGTAATAGGTGTCAGTTTTGCACCCCTACGGATTTGATATTTGGGGGTGGGTGTGCTAGTTTCTATTCACAGGTAGAGAAAAGGCCATCATCTTCATTGTATATATTATCATAATCACCTTCATTGTATATAACCACTATCTTCATTGTATATAACCATTATCTTCATTGTATATAATCATTATCTTCATTGTATATATCATAATCACCTTCATTGTATATAATCATTATCTTCATTGTATATATCATAATCATTATCTTCATTGTATATAACCATTATCTTCATTGTATATATCATAATCACCTTCATTGTATATAACCACTATCTTCATTGTATATAATCATTATCTTCATTGTATATAATCATAAATGTGCCGTCTGCAAAAATCAACATCATAACTATATAATATATGTATCAAAATCATAAACCATCTGTATATATTTCATAACCATATATCACACAAAAACAGCTCCCTGACAAAAAAAAGTCATGGGGGCTAATATTTTTTTATATTAAATAAACACTTATTATATAATGAATTTTGAAAATATCAATGTCATTGTTTCTGCGATTAAAAATTACAACATAACGGTATCAATATATCTGACAATCTTAATGCTGAAAAGATTCTATGCGATTTTGACTCATTACAACAACGAAAGAACGAGAACAGATTCACGCTATCCGCTGATTATAAATTTATGAAAATTATCCAACAAGGAATGTTAAAGTCACTAGCAACTGTCACTGATGATCAGGTAAAGTTGTTTGTGCCTCTCTCAAACGCTATTGACAAAATCAAGCTAGAATTATCTCATGAATACGAACAGAAAAAGATTATGAACTTTCGTATAAGACAGTTAAGAGAGTATTGTGAAAATACGAGTGAAAATACGAGTGAAAATGACAGCGATAATGATGGACCATTGACTGTGATAATAGCTAAACAAAATCCTTGGGAAAACTAACATACTCTGCTTAGTATAATGCACCTACACATATTGACAAGTATTGTATCAAAGAACCAACCATTATATTTCAGTAGGTATCAAGTACAATATTGCCCATGCTTGTTGTGCAAAGTTTTTCGTTGAGTTTGCTAGTTTTCGTTGGGTCAAAACCCCAGGAAGGTTAACGGGAATTAACATTAGATTTTAAATTTGTTGATCAAAAACTGTTTTTTTTTTTCCAGTTCTTTTGCTCGTATTGTGTAGTTTTTTGCTAGCGAATTACGATAAAAATCCGGAAAAAAACAGTTTTTCATCGATAAATCAAAAATCTAATGCTAATTCCCGTTAACCTTCCTGGGGTTTTCACCCTCAGAATTTGTCAAAATCTGACTGATTTTCACTGATTTTTGGTCATTTTTCATGCAAAAAACGATATTTTCGAACACAAAATGCGGTTTTCAAAACAAAATCAACGAAATAAAAAAAATTAAATAAAATTATTTTTATTTGCAGTACTTGAGATCCAAATTCACTGAAATGTTTTTACAAAGTATGGACAATCAGGATAGCTTTTGACATTAACTCGTATAAACGGATAACTACGATATTTATCATTATGCTTGACGGAGCGCTTAATCATTTGGTAACATTAAAAATACGGTAGACTAAACGTATTGAAATCTTATTTTTTGTGCAAATCTTTTGGAAAAGGAAGATTTCTGTATATTTTCTGCCACGTGTTGTACCGATTGTGGTACTATGTCAAAATATTTACTAGCAGAATTAATTGATTCAAAACTAATTTCTTCCCCAGTCTCTGTATTTACGGATTTAATAGCTCTCTTTCCGTATAATTTACACCTTCCTGTGTTTCCGGATTTACAATTTTGACTCTGTGTAGTAATTCGTAGATTTCCAAGTGAGTTGTCAAGTTTATCGCCGTTAATGTGATCCACCACATACCCATCTTTGATCAGTCCAAAATAACACTCGTAGGTAAATATATGAGATAAATATCTTTTTTTCTTGCCATTAGTAGTAAATCTAAGATAACCAGAATTATCAATACTACCGACTGGTTTTTTCAATCTGCAGTTTCTAATCACACCTTCTCGAGATGCTTCATAATTGGTAATGATTGGATGTGACACAAACTCATTTTGTTCCATTTATATATAATATTTTATTTGTTTAAATCATTGTTTTTTGAAAATCTAGCCAGATAATCTTCTTCGGTTTTTATAGGAGAGTCAGTGTTATATTTTTTATCGTAATATCGTTTCAGCTCTCTGTACTTTTTACCACCGCATTGCGCACATAGGTGAGTCTTTCCTCGCACTCCAGCACTACACACAATACACGGTTTTGGTCCTAGACTCCCATTTCTGACGCATTGCATATGATAACTACAGTATTCATTCACACATGTTCTGTTACACGGAGACGTATAACCGATTTTTAACCAGTGGCAATGATTTGGTTGAATCATATACAAAAGATTAATATTCAATTAAATATATATTTTGCCCTAATTATAATATGGAAGAATTATCCGTGATTGAACCCTACGCAACCAGATTCGATCTTGACAGACTACCCGAGTATAAATTTAGTATTTCGATGCAAGATCTAGCTTTAACGAATGCGGATATAACTAAACGTATCCGTGAGGCCAAGAAGGAATTTCGTGACGATGGTGCAGTTCATGCATGGTCAACATTCAGAGTTGGAAATGTTTCTAATACGATGAATGACAAACGAGGAAGAGTAATCATTAACCACCTTGATAATCAAAAATATTTTATTTTAATAAAATTTATTGTAAATACAGAAGAAGATATTTGGATTATTCGTGACAAGCGCGATCCCGTCCGCGTGCAGTCAGGAAATAATATCTTCTTGAGTAATAAATCTAAACCAGGAATACTAACTGGTATAGATAAACCGTATTATGAGCGATCGTACCCTGTAACTGCGGTTGTCTATGAAATATTTCCGCTGAATAATAAACCTAATGTTGGGGATCTCAAACCAATGAGATTGTCATCCTTGACTTCGTCAAGAATAAATTGCGTGGCTGAGCGAGTTACAGAACACTTTACAAACGCGATACGTGGTAATGGTTTAACGGATTTAAGACTTAAAAAAATAAATACGTGGGCAGAGTCGGTTAAAGATACCGGAGCGTCTATCAGCGACATTGCTGAGCTAGAGAAGAAATTAAGATTTCCAATAGCAGTAATAACATTAACCGGAGAGATTTTATACAAACCGAAATATATAAAAAATGGAACTCCGATAGATATTATTGATCATAACGCGCACGCATGGACTGCTGCAGTAACAATATTTCCACGAGATAGAAATGTTAAATTTTATGACCGTGATATCTTTGATTTTATTAAAAATATTAGTAAAACCGATCCTGTTTCTGTTTGGTTATTTCAGAGTTCGGAATATGATCATTACGATCAATTTGTACGACCTAACGGTGATATTTATCGTACAGAATCTCTCCATGAGGAAATGAAACATCTTGCTCAACGCCTTTGGCGTGAATATACCTCTGATGATGTCATGGTTAGACAATTATTGAATAACTGTTTTACTGTTCCGTCAGTCGCTGCTCATTTCGCTCAGGAAAAAAATTCATGGAAAACGACACGATCGGAATTTCTTGAAGATGTGAAGAAAAGTTGTATAGAATATGGGCACGGTGGATTATGGAACACCAAATACGATTATAGTGATGTTATCTCGGTTGATATGGTAGCGTGTTATCCTGGAAGTTTTCTTGGATATGGAGCATGTTCTAAATACTTTAAGAGATTCGGACATCCTACACATGACATGACCAGGGTTGCGATAAACGGACCCCTTCCCATGGAAGGACCAGATTTTGACTTAACAGGATTTGCTCACGTAGAATCATTCGAGTTTAGAGAAGATCTCCATGCGATTACTTATGCTTGGTTCGGAAAACATTTTTCAGAGCGACGTTGGGTTCCGATAGTACTATTGCGATATATGCTTGATGCTGGATTTTAATATCGTTGAGAGTAACTGAAGCGATTATATCGTATAGTTCACAGAAGCAAGTTTGGTTACCAGAACCGGACAGATTTAATATCGATGATACCAGGAAAGAATTCCCTGATATTGATGAAGATCATGTCGTTAAAATAAGTAAATGCAGGAACGAGCATAATGAAAAACTTTCAAAAGATCTTGGTAGAAAGATAATCGGTAAGTTTACTCAAGGTGGTTCATACGATTATAAACGATATTGTACAAGATTGATTATGGACGATGCTGAACTAGATTTTATAATCGCTGATACAACGGAGAAAAACACATTTATAAACCGATGTAATGCTTATTTATCAGATGGAACAAAACTAGGTACCATTGTGAGCTATACTGATGGCGAGTCACCGCAGTTTACTCATTTAAGATCTTCGATGTTAGCTTATGTTTCGATAAATCTATTGTCGATGATAAATAGATTTCCTCGTTACGCTGTCAGAGTTGCTACGGATTCATTTTATGTACACAAAAATATAAAGATTTATTAAAACTCGGTAATGGTGAATGGGGGACATGGAGGATAAAACAAGAAAATATACTTAGTTATTCTGAATCTGCCGATGTTGAAATTGCGGAGACATATTACAAAAATAATAATCAAATATCAAAATCATCTGCACCATCTGTGTACCATCCTGTATCTAGACATAAGACCGTTTATCTTAATGGGTGTGGTGGTTCAGGTAAAACAACTCGTGCGATTAACTTATTTATGAATAATAACTCAGATATAATCGTTTTGACACCTACACATAAACTTGCTAGAGAAATAAAGCAACGAGGAGTAAAATCATGTACATACCATAGTTTCTTTAGATGGTGCGGAGACACGTGGACCCTATTGCGGATGGGTGAAAAGTATATACCTAGGTATATATTATGGGACGAGATATGCACGGTGTCGTTAGAAACACTAAAAACATTTCTTGATTGGTTGTTATTGAAGAATACTGCTGTGATTATGTGTGGCGATCTTGGTCAACCACCACCCTTTGTTGGACAGTCTCCACATGAATGGTTGAAAACATTTGTAGATTATTGCGAAGAAATAAATGATAACCATAGAGCTATTGATGAACCGCTGAAAGAACTTAAAAGATTAATCAGACTGCAGCCAGATCAAATACAATGCGAGATACTGCGTAAAGTAATTGCAGAAACTTCTATGAATGAATTTTGGACTTTATGGAGACCTGCTGATTTGATAGTCGCGAGTAGAAAAATAGTTCGTGATGAACTGCAAAAGAAATTATTTACGTTACATAAAGAAAAGTTTCCGGATCTACCCGTACCTTTGTGTTATCGCCCAGCAGATACTCGACAACAAAATATTGAAATTGAAATACCAGGTGCCTTGGTTCCACCAAGGGTACAGAATCTTGTCTTGAATGATATCGTGTTGGTTGCTGTTGATGTTGTTGAGAGCGCGTTGAACATGGATAAATCGCCAGGGACGTTAGGATACGCTATAACAATTCACTCGTCGCAGGGATTAACTATAACTGATACTAGAATCTGGATTGTAGATGATCGTATTGAATGGTCGAATTTAGTCTATCTCGCCGTATCTCGAGTCAGGAGAATATCGCAACTGCGTAGGGGTATTGTAGATTACGTAATAACTGAAGAAATCACTAACAATGTCGATATCAATAAAAAATTAGTCAGCTATAAGCAGTTTGACAAAAAAAATAAGCGTGATTTTGATCTTGATGTTGAATTTATTATAACACTAAGACAACAACAGAACAATCATTGCGCAAGTTGCAACTGTAATATGTCATGGCAGTGTTTTAATCCAAGGCAATTTACCGTAGACAGAATTAATAGTGATCTCGATCATACACGTGATAATGTGATGCTGACCTGTCTTGAGTGTAATCGACGTCGAGGCTCTGGACGTTTACAAAATTGAGCTTGGTGGTAATTGCGTATCCTCAGGAATTACTTGTAATTGTTCACGTACAAATCCACGTTGAGGAGCTGTAGAATCTAGTCTGTAGATTGGAGGTCTAACAGTGGATCTTACCACGCTAGAAATTTTATGTGTAGTCACGCTCCAGATAGGATCGGTTGCTCTTTTTTTTACCACCTTCAAATTCGCCAGGTTCATATAAATATCTTACAGTTACATTACCTAATACTGGTTGAGAGAAAGATTCACGTTTTCCGTAGCCATTGCTACGGGGTATATATATTTTTTTTTTGATCGCATTAGAAGGTTTCATGGAAGTTGCATGAGTAATTTCATTATTCAACGCAGCTATCACACTCGGTAATCTTGCAACCCATTCACGAGATCTATCCTTAAAGTCAGCGGATATTTCCTTTGCATATTGGTATCCAAATAACCGCTCAGCAAGTGTTCTATTAAATCGTTCAACGATTGCCTGATCACGATGAATTTCAGTATGTCCTCGTCTTATTTTAACGTTATGTTTCTTCATTAACGATGATACTGCTCCAAGAAATTCTTTACCAGGATCAACTTGTAATAACCGTGGCCATCGTAGACCACCACGTTGATAAATGCGCTCAAACGCAGATGCAACTTCAGATGCTGTCTTTGTTGATAATGGCTCCGCTTCTTTGTATCTACTCGCAACATCAACGACAGTTAACGCATATCTATGCGTGTATTGACGTCTACGTGTCTTAATGGTATCGTGTGGTAAAAACAGTATATCCGCTTGATGAACTTCATTAGGAACGCTAACATCAAAATGCGCATACTGAATTCTTTTAGGTGGACTCAGGAAGATTTGCCATATTGCCTGTCGTGCTAACCATGATGCAGCAACATCACGTGAAACTTTTGCTGCTTCGGCGAGTTTACTAATCGCTGCTTCACCTCTCCAATACCCTCTCGGGGAATAATAAACAGATTCCATTATGATAGTTATATAATTAATTACCAGCCCCTAGCACTAGTTTACCTTTCATAGCAGTTTTCACTAGAAAACTAGTGAATTTATCTCTGAGAGATTTATTAGGTATAGAATTTAACGCGTGAATCAATTTCACATCTGCGAGATGCCGCTGTTGCAAATCTGGACTTTTATAAGCAACATCATGAATGTGACACGCTTGATCAATCTTATTTACTGGATACTCTCCGGGTTTTGGCTGATCTTGGTTATCGAGTCTGATATCGAGACTAGTTCCAGGACCACAATAATTATATCCGGGTAAATGTTTCTCACCGGGGTATTTAGCCCATGGAGTTCCTGGTAATTTTCCTAACGAAGCAGCAATATCCCCCCCACCTGTCTTTGTTGGAATAAATTTATATTTCTTGGTGCCACATTTCACACACTTACCTGTAAGTGCTCGTTTTTTATTTTTGTTGTTATTGTCGTTAATTCAGCAGTATGTGTAGGTGCTCTGCATCGAACACAATATAGACTCATATTATTTATTATATGGATATAATTGACTTTTCTGCGACAAGAAAACAAGAGCCAGTAAAGCACCATCCAGCGTTACCAAATTCTATCAGAATGATTATAATAGGTCCGTCCGGATGTGGAAAAACGCAATTATTGCTCAATCTAATAATGAGATGGCTCAAGTGGAACAAACTGCATTTAGTAGCACCATCTGTAGATGATCAACGATGCTATGAAGTACTTAAAGATTTTAATAAAAATGCAAAACTACTGGACGAAGACGGAAATGATATTATTGATTTTATAACCGATATTGATGAAGCTCCATCTGTAGATGACCTAGATGGATTCATTAATAATCTCGTAGTATACGATGATGTGATGCTGGACAAGCAATCCAATCCAGCTAGAATATTTTCTCGAGGTAGACATAAAAACACGGACGTGATTTATGTTACCCAGAGATATACACAAATTCCAAAAGTAATTAGAGATAACTGCAATATTTTGGTTGTGTTTAATGGAGTAGATAATTATACTCTACAGAATATTTATTATACCTGGTGTTCAGGCGACATGGACATGAACAAATTTAAAAATTTCTTTTCAAAAGCACAAGCTGCTCCCTTTGGTTTTGTAACAACAAATTTACATGATCCAAGATCCAGATATCGAATAGGTCTTGATAAAATATTTGGTCCTTGATTTTATCAAGATAGCAGCAGAAAGGGTGAACGACATACGCGTAGTGACCAGCACGTGAAAAAATCGGAAAAAATCTGGTCAATTAGAGAAGTTTTCATTATTAATGCAAAAACTTCTTTTTTTAGCCTTCGTAGGAACCCTTAAATTTCAAAAAATAAGGTCTCTGCAAAGTTGTAGGGTTCACCCTCTCTGCTGCTATGTTATACTCAATTTTAATAAATTTTTAGTATTCGTCCCTCCTTGCTATATGTAATATTTAATCTATTCAGTTCACACACACACACACACACACACACACACACACACACACACACACACTTTAATAAAATATGGCTGGATAGTCTATGTCTTTCATCTCTTCTAACTTTGACCGCCTTCAGTTTTTACGGCATGTATTTTTAGAATTTTTTTTTACATAAAACAATATCAGCAGACTAATATCTCAATATATATTTGTATACTTAATAAACTATATTTATAAATTTCCAATCAAGATACCTCAGTGTGGGGAAAAATAATACAAATTCACAGGTTTATTTCCTTTTTTACGAGTTTCCCGGCAAAAGCGACATGTTTATGTTGGAATTATATCCTACCATGTAACAAAAAGTGTCAAAAACATAAAATCGGACATTTGGATGTTCAACTTTAACATTTGCGTAATTGTGTCTGTGTCTTCGGTTATTGACTCAGCCGAATAGTCAAGATGCAGGTGCCACCTCCCCCTCCCCCATCACAGAATGCAATGCGTACTTTGTGCTTGATTATGTATGATGCCATGGGTACATACATCTGCAGCCTTGCGCTTCAATATTTTGGCTGTGTTTGGAACTGATTGTTCGCGCCAATTCGCCTTCGACTATGTTGTGAAAGAAAATATTAATACATGCATTTGTAACGGAAAAGAAATACTACTACCACTACTATTACTACTACTACCACCACCACTAACACTACAAGTAATTTAGTTGAACGAAGCTAAACATTTAGAAATTAGCAAGACTTCAATATAAGCTTAAATATATTTACAATCAAAGTAAAACCAAATAATTTAAACGAGAACTATTAAATAAATGAGAACTGTTGCACAATATGGTTCGGACAAACATCGCGCATGTAATCTGGAACAAATATAAAGAGGAAATAAACAGTCAGTTAAGACTTCATTTTCTAGAATTCGTAAAATATATGATTGACTAGTAAATAAACATACTAAAATTAAATGAAAAACAGTTTCGTTATTGTGGATGGTAAAAATGATATGGTTATGTTGTCATTCTTGTTGTAATTATGATGATGGTGAGTTTAATTTGTATGAATAAATGTAATATGTCGAAAAGAAATCATTGGAAGGAAAAAAAATATTTTATTTATGAAAAGCACCCTCCCCCAAAACCCCAAAAGTATCCCCAAAACAACAACAAAACAAAAACAGAAAACAAAAACAGAAAACAAACATGAAAACGACAATCAATGACAACTCCTCTCAAGACTTTGCATCTGAATGGGAGATCGAAGTCGGTTACTTCCTCAAAATCCTATAGGTGGACTCGAGTCACAATTTTTACAATTATCACAATGAACAATGAGTGCCAGGGACGCCCGCGGAATAATTTTTGTGGGTAAGTGTGTGAGTGGGCTAACATATAGTGGTCAGTTATTTTGTTTTACGGATGTAGGCCAAAATATGTTTAGAGGTGAAATTCCGGGGTGGGGAGAAGGCAAGATCCTCTCCCTTGCCACGATGTGTGAGCGCCCATGATTAGTGCTGATCTGAGAGTGAACTCTGTGACCCATTGCACACTGCTTTGTTTCCAGTCCGAAAAAAAATGCCGGATAACCTTTGACAAGAATATCACATTGACTTCATGTTTGACGATACTTTAGATCTGAGTTACTAGGATTCGGACAAAGTGAAAAATCCAGTACCCACAACCAAATGTAGAGACTATATAGGAAAAATATTATCTGACTTAAGGCATCTTCGCTAGCCCAAGTTCCCATATCTTAACCTGGCTACATCTTGGCGGATCGATCCGATATTTCAGTTTTTTGGGTCTGTGAATTTCATCCAAACCTAAGACACAGTAAGACGACCAGGATGTGGGTCCTAAGTTTGTTTCCAGAACTTTCTAAGGTCAAAAGGCCATGTCAACATGTTTACAAGTATTATATTGAATGACAACCCACAACCATGGGCAAAAGTTAACTATTTAAACATTTGTTGACCATGGACCATTAGCTTAAACTACAACCTACAATCACGTGGAACGGAATATATATATATATGTATATATATATATATATATATATATATATATATATATATATATATATATATATATATATATATATATATATATATATCACTTGCATTTAATGAAATTGATGAATTGTTCACGAGCCTATCAGAAATTAACAATACATTGGCCATAACTTTCTCCAACAACTCCTATCAAGGAAATTATTCTGAAAACTTCCTTTATATAAAAATGAAACAAAAGATTCCTTTAAATTGCAAGTCTGCTGAAGACTACAACAAACCTTTCGCTCACAACTAAAAGACTCTTTTGACCAAGTCTAGGCCTCTTCAGCACAACCAACTACTTCCCGCCATCATGGCGAGAAGCAAGAGTGATACAAGTACCAAACGCTGAAAGGACCTAACTCACCCTTCCAACTGCTGTCCCATATCACCAATAAGCTGTACTAGCAAAACCATGCAGCGAATGATGGACGGCAGATTCCAGCAAATTACTATAAGACCGTGAATGCCGCTTCCGACACCAGAGAAGCACAGTCGACCACCTATTCTGACTTGAGCTATTTGTTAGAGAATCTTACACAAAGAAAGAACATATGGAAACCGTCCTTTATGACTTGGAAAAAGCATACGACACCTCGTGGTAGAAAGGCATAATGAATCGCCTATTCAACCAAGGTTTAAATGACTGCTTACCTATCTTTATATCAATTATTTTTAAATATAGAAATGTCAGAGTTAAGGTAGGTAAAACTCTTTTGACAATTATCGTCAGAATGCAGGTACAGCTCATGGCAGCATAGTATAAATCACCATTTTCAACATGAAAATTAATAACATGGTTAAAATCCTTAACACGGGAACCAAATCTTCAATATGTTTCTACGACATTTTGATCGGATGCTATATATATATCTGACGGCGACTTTCTGGTCTGTCTTTCTGGTCTGTTACGGATCCAGGAGCATACATTCTATTGAGCGTTAGCTACGTATGTTCTTAAATACAATCCAGAACTGTGTGGAATAAAATGGATCCAGAATTTTGAAATGTAAAACGGTTTGTATATACTTTAGCTGATTACTAAAAGATTACGATAACTCCAAACTATGTTTACGATTTTATTGTACCTACTGTGGAGGAGGCAAAATTTCAAGACTTATTTTTGATCGTAAGTTAACTTTTATTCCGTATATTAGATACATCAAGGATAAATACAAAAAAAGCTATGGGTTTTAATAGGAGTCGTTGCAAACACAGACTGCGGAGCAGGCTGGGTCTTACTCTGACGATACAGAACTTAAGTCTTAGCTTCAGATGCGTGATCTTATACATAATCAGGAACTTATGCTTTGTCTGTGAGCATATAGAACCTGTCCTACATAAAGCTTCTATGATGAGGCAAATGAACCATAACTTTATCTCAGACAAACGAAATTAGCTATTCAATACACTACCAAGCTGTTCTCTGATTCATTAAGTCCTGCATAAGATCGTCTTACGACCCAACTGTCAAACCTTGTACACGCAGAAACCAAATTGTATTCCACCCTTTTTGCACACGAATTCTTCCTCCCTAGAAGCAGCAAAAATGTAATGCTACAGTATTGAAATATTCGGTGTTCCATAATCACACCAATGTTATAAAAACCTCCCAAAATAATATTTTAATCTTTTCGAATTCAAACCCTCCTTAACAATCTCATGTTTTTCAGGGTAAAGCCAATAAAATCAGTCCCTGCTACCACGACTTTACGTTTCTGTATACAGACGGTTCGGAAGATGGAGATAAGGTTGGAACTGCCTTTGCGAAACCCCAAAGACACCATCTTGAGCCGGTAACTGAATAAGGGCTGTTTTCAAATCAATCTTTGAACTACGTTTAAACCTCACCTTCAAACCCAAACCCACCCAAAATTAAAATGTCATTGTCTTTTCGGATTCCCATTGCACACTAAATTTCTTACAAAATGGGAAATTTGACAGCCAGTCAATATCCGAAGCCATGTAGAAACCTGATTTTCTCATACAGTCTGGAAACGGTATTCTGCACTGTTGGCTGCCTAGTCACATTGGTATTAATGATAATGAAAAGGCCGATAAAGCAGAAAAAGCTGCCAAGCAGTCACATGTTTCTAAATGGAAGATTCCAGATTCCATACACTGATTTCAGATATTTAGTGAATTATCAAGTTGTTCATATTTGGAAATTAGGTCGACTGAAAACTATACAAATAAACCCCATAACATTATATATTATTACGATTGTTCCCTTGGCATGTACAATTGAATATCCCTGTGGTAAGCTTTTCGGTACTTGGCACCAGATATCAAAAGGATCAGGAATTAATTTACGCTTGGAAATGAAACCTACCTGTGATATTGTAGGTTAGTACTCAATGGATTGTAATGAAAGATATATATATATATATATATATATATATATATATATATATATATATATATATATATATATATATATATATATATATATATATATATATATATATATATATATATATATATATATATATATATAATTTCCACACTCTCTACTTTCGATTAAGGTTCATCATATCGTTTGACTCTTCCCACCGACCCTCTCGCCCACAAAAAAGAAAGACAGCATCTCTTTTTCATACCTTAAGTGCAAGAAGTCCACACACTTTGGTCAGGGTAAGTAGTCTTTGACTAGGGTTTTATGTAAGGTCATTTTTCTACTTTCAGTTACAGTGACCTTGACATATTACACCCAAATCAATATGTTTCTATCATACGCAATGTGTAAGTCATCCACAAAGATTAGTGAAGCCAAATAGTCGAAGAAAGATTCGTAATTTTACGATGTTTGTCTTCTATTAAAAAATTCATCAAACCACTTTGACCTTTTGACCTTAAAATCAACAGGCATTTTCCATAAATTAAGTGCAAACCCTCCACAAACTTAGTCAAGGTACGTGGCCAATAACTTTTATTCTTATTCAACCTGTAAGTCCTCCGGCAAACTCTTTTGAATGTGCATAATGTGTAAGTCATTCACTAACTTTGGTGAATATGTTCTTAGATATTGTTGCCTATTTGCAATTGCCATAACGTAATCTTGCAAAGACATCTAAAACACAGAAATTCGCAGCAACCCCAATGCCATTGTACTGTCGCACGGTTGAGACCTAAATGTTACAAGAAAGTTTCGTTTTTTATGAAGGGTACTTGAACCGGTTTTCATGCCTTCAACAGTAAACAATGTTTGTATGCAAATCATGTTAAAATTTACCCCATCACAAACTGGATGATCTGAAAATTTTATACAATTTAGTGACTTTAATTTTTGTACCCACTCATCCCCCAGATGCGTTCGTTAAGAAAATCTTGATGTCATTCTGTCCATTTTGAAGCATAGCCATCCACCCTGGAGGTTCATTAAGTGCTTTGAACCTGACCAGGTAATGCAGAAAACTCGGAGTTAGTATACAGGTGTTCATGCCCTTATCAATGATCGTTTTATACCGTTGGAATCGTCACACTACTCTTTTTCATTACTCTCATATAGCCTCTTTGAAACTTGTATATGTTAAATACATACAATAAAAGTAAATCTAATAGCCATTCTCCGTAATGACTTACCACACATGTCTGCTCAAATATGAAGTATAGGCGTCCGCAAGATTGGGGGTGGGGGGTGAGTGGGTGGGGGGTAATTGGTAGCTCCTGTGGAGATACGGGCATTTAAATTTTGAGAAAATAGCCTGCACTGTTATAATTTTACTCCTTGGTTTCATAAAACACCTGAAATTAAGGGATTAAACCCTGTGGAGGCCCCTAGGCAATCGAAATCTCCGCCCCCCCCCCTTCGCAAATTATCTCCTAATACGTCAAGATCAAATCCATTGTCGCGGGGCCCCTATAAGGCGTGGGGCCTATAGGCCGGTGCCTACTCTGCCTATTTGGTAATCCGGCACTGCGGGCCCTGGGGTAAGAAACACCCGGACCTCTCCTAGTTCTTGTTCAAACAAAATTTTTCTTTTATAAAATTAAAAAGTGTTGTTCGACCCAGGCCCCCTTACAGGTATCCCCGGTTCCCCCCCCCCCCTGGCTTGTCGGCCCTGTATGTATGTATGTATGTATAACGGAAAGTGCTATCCCTGGAGTCTATAGAAGAATGCTTGATAATAGAGGACATAATTAATATTTTAATACAAATAATGCTATCATACAGGTTAGAGAATTTTTAATTCGTACTCTACGGAGATTCGAACCCAGGTGTGCACGAGTGCATATAACATTGATTCAGTCGCATCGTTTTTTGGCGATGCGTGCTTAGTCAAGAAATATGGGCTGATGCGTGAAGGCAAGGCGATCGGTGCCGTTTACCCGCGGATCTGGGTTCGAATCTCTGTAGAGTACGAATAGAAAAGTCTCTAACCTGTTAGATAGTATTATTTGTATATATATATATATATATATATATATATATATATATATATATATATATATATATATATATATATATATATACTATATATATATATAATATATATATATATATATATATATATATATATATATATTCAAAAAACATCGATACTTCATTTTGTTTTGAGACATTATTTCATTGGTACCTTTTGTATTTTGATGTTAACACTCACGGATCATATGATGCGTATACGCAGGAATATTTTCATGGTTCGGGTTGTGGGGGTGTGGCGAGCAAAGTCAAAATCAAACTGACCAGGCCAATACTGCACATTGGATTTTTAAAAAGAAATACTGAGCAGTATCTGAGTGAAATATATTTTCTTATTCTTGGTAAGCGTCGCTTAAATATAAAATGATCACAACATAGACGATTTCCATAATCTTTATCGTTAAATAAGGCAACTGATGGACAAATCTTTTCGTTTTTGTCCATATAGATTCTTTTTGTGAATGTCACTTATGTTGCTATCCGCAGTTTACATTATGTCTGGTACTAGAAAATTAAATATATGCTTAAATATAGTTCACTTTTCGACATAGGCAAATATTCAACAGAATGCCACGAAAATGTACATCCTGATCACCACGTCACGTGTGCTGGTGACACTAGGTCAAACACGTGCCCATTCAAAGCTTACATAAAGTTGCAACTCTGTTTGATTAATAGAAGTCCGAATGTTCTGAGCAGTATTCACAACACGCTTTGGCGTGCTGAGTTATCTCAAAGACATAATTTTAAGGCTTACTCGGAAAGACAAAAAGGCAGCGCATGTACATGGGCCGGATCAGATCAAGTGTTTTGCGGGATGGGTTCCAAAATTTCGAAAAGGGCCTTGACTTTCCTCAGAAGGCACCTAAGCACAAGTCTCTATGTATATTTCCTTAAAGGGTGCATAATATCCAATAAAAATGCACAAGAATAAGACAATGGTTAAATTTCAAGTTACAAATGACTAATTTTGTGTGGAAGTTTTCTTTTAGCCGAGGGGTGGGTAGGGGACTCCATGTAATCCCACCTCCGACCCTGTATATCATTATTTAAAAATAGCTCACACGGTCAGAAGACAATAACGGGTGAACGACAGCAATCTAATGATTTTCTGCTTGAAATATGCCGTTAATTTGCGTTAATATTTTTGTTGGCTTGTTCATGAATCAAAACCAGTAACCCTGGTGACGTCGAAAGTTGGTCATGATGCAGAACAGGTTTTGGAAAATATAGCAGGCAATACACGTGTATGCAGTCAGTGGATTTTTCATGACGTAACTGTTGCTTGTCGTCTTCTTTGGATTAAGATGAAAATTATGTGTACGACGCGTATAAATACTTTTAGTAGTGCAACAATAAGAAAGTAAACTTGGTAGTCTGCGGTTCCTCTGACCCTTCCCACCCTATGTGCGATATATGACAGTTATGTTGGTGCGTGGTTTACGACACCACTCAGAAAAGTGATCCATACACGTTACAACTAATGAAATACAATTGTACAGTATAGCTCAATAACTGAATAGATTTAACCAATGTGTTGATTATTAAATTGTTTCAATGTTATTTATGTTCTCAAGTTTTAAAAAAAATACCCGACATCATGTCCGGTTCACCTCGAAACCGTCCGTTCTGACACGTCGATAACATAAATGTGAGGGTGCAAAATCAATCACGTGATCACTGTTGATAAACTACGGAACCACTTACGTTTATAAATGGAACGTCCAACATCTGTTGTAAAAATGTTCACTACTCTTGTATCACAAATACGTGCCGATGACATGTATACATGGTTTAGATGTCCGAATACCCTCGACCTCGCTACCATAGTAATATAAAAAGAAATTATGTTTCTTAAGAAATTTCCAGGCCCCTGAAAATTATTTGGTTGGTCTATTACTTAATATTTATTAAGATATCTTGAGATAAAAAGAAAATAAATAACCTGGTTGAATAGAAAATACGGCACCGAAAATTAAATGGTCTGTCCTTAAAATGTATATGCTATTTGGAGATCCACTATACCGGTGGTTCTTATTTCATGGATCGCGACCAGAAACTGGGTCGCCATGCTGTTTTGAGTAGGTCGCTGAGATCAAACTTAAAATGTTGAAATTTCTTACACAAATGCTTTGTTCGTATTCGAGATGTCACGAGGCTAACAACCACAACCTGATCTGGGTCGCCGCCCAAAGAGGCTAAGAACCGCTGTATTACACAATTTCATATGCAGGCTTGTTGGCGGATGCATATGTGTGTTAAGAGTCCAATTAAAGAGTTCCACATACTTGATGCCTTTACTTTGTTGTGGTGAAATTCATTATGATATATGGCTTCATTACGACTGAGGTATATAATATCCTCGTCAGAATGTGTTAAAAAGTATTATTATAGTATAATAAATCAGCAACCAGCCCCTCCTCCCAATCTTGATAATGCTATTTTCCATGAATGGAAAGTCATATCAAAATGTGGTTTCAACCAGAAGACTTCGTCTCATGTCTGGTTGGTCCTAAATAAAATAGTGCTGATCTGGTATCCAAAATGTCTGCCACACTGTCCATATTTAAGATCTTACTTCTCCAAGTTGGAAAGCCATATCAGCATTGGGTTTCGCCAGAAGACTTATGATATCTAGTTGTTATTAAATGAAAATGGGGCCGATCTGACATCCGGTAGAGCCAACCATAGCAGCCACCTTGAAATTATTTTTATTGCTACTTCTAATAAACGAAAAGTTGTATCAACATGGGGTTTCACGAAAAGACTGATTATGAGTTATTATCTAGTTGGTCCCAGATGCAAATGGTGCAAATCTGTTGCTGTTACCTCTTGTCTAGAGTTACAAGTTTTGTGGGTGGCTTGCATATTAGATAATGAAGAACCATATCGATTCTGGGGACAAAGGTAAAGGTAAATGACCGAACAAAGAAAATGATTTTATCTTAATAACTCGAGGTATGAACCGTCTAAAATTATCAAACAAAAAGCCACTTTTCTACTTTCCGTTATAGTAGCATTGACCTGTGACCCCCAAATCAATATGCTTCTTTCTTATCCAGTTTGTAAGTTATCCACAAAGTAACTGTACATAGTTGATGAAGAGATTTATAATTTTACCATGTCAACTTTGTATCAAAATTCATTATATCACGTTGATATTTTTACCTCTAAATCAACATTTCTCTTCCAGAACTTCAGTGTAAGACCTCCACAAATATTAGGAAAGGTACATGGCCAACAGGTTTTGTTCTTATTCAACCTGTAAGTCATCCGCAAACTACACTGAAGGCACATACTATAAGTAGTGTAGTGGGATAGTATAGCGACAATGGGAATTAACATTACAGATCCCCCCCCCCCCCGGGACCATATGGCTCCACGATTTATAGGCCCAAAAAGTCAGCCTGGGACCGTATAGCGACAATGGGAATTTTGTATAGCGACTAGTCCACCCTGGGACTGTATAGCGACAATGGGAATTTTTGTATAGGGAGAAGAGGAATGGAACAGGTAGAGTGACGTCACGGTACTGGACATTGGCAACAATGTAGCAATGTAGTACTGTGACGTCATGCCACCTGTGTCATTTCTATATACCAACACGAATTAGTCGCGTTTGTGTTTTACTTTTCGAGGCAATGGCGTGGCCCTGAAAAGGGCCTTTGTTTGTTATGTTAACATCATTTCGTTAACATAGAGGGCATCGCATAGGTCTTCTTCTCTTTCTCAAGCTTCGTCTAATCTCTGGTCCATAAATCAGAACTCGCTTCTAACACCCCTGTCTCTCCACATAGATCCCTCGTTTCCAAAGGGCTGTATCAGTGATCTGGGTAATTGCCCATGATGATCTGACATACATGGGATAGTCCGGGTTGAACAGCATCGATGAT